>CM051234.1:432093988-432259588 GCA_027917425.1 Gastrophryne carolinensis
GGCAGCAGCAGGAGCCCAAATATTACTTTAAAGAGACACTGGAGTTGGCTTCAGGAGCCCAAAAATTGGATGAATCACACCCTGGAGTTGGCAGCAGCAGCAGCAGGAGCCCAAACATTACTTTAAAGAGACACTGGAGTTGGCTTCAGGAGCCCAAAAATTGGATAATTCACACCTTGGAGTTGGCAGCAGCAGCAGCAGGAGCCCAAATATTACTTTAAAGAGACATTGGAGTTGGCTTCAGGAGCCCAAAAATTGGATGAATCACACCCTGGAGTTGGCAGCAGCAGCAGCAGCAGCAGGAGCCCAAACATTACTTTAAAGAGACACTGGAGTTGGCTTCAGGAGCCCAAAAATTGGATGAATCACACCCTGGAGTTGGCAGCAGCAGCAGCAGGAGCCCAAACATTACTTTAAAGAGACACTGGGGTTGGCAGCAGGAGCCCAAAGATTGGATGAATCACACCCTGGAGTTGGCAGCAGCAGCAGCAGGAGCCCAAACATTACTTTAAAGAGACACTGGGGTTGGCTTCAGGAGCCCAAAAATTGGATGAATCACACCCTGGAGTTGGCAGCAGCAGCAGGAGCCCAAACATTACTTTAAAGAGACACTGGGGTTGACTTCAGGAGCCCAAAAATTGGATGAATCACACCCTGGAGTTGGCAGCAGCAGCAGGAGCCCAAACATTACTTTAAAGAGACACTGGGGTTGGCTTCAGGAGCCCAAAAATTGGATGAATCACACCCTGGAGTTGGCAGCAGCAGCAGGAGCCCAAACATTACTTTAAAGAGACACTGGGGTTGACTTCAGGAGCCCAAAAATTGGATGAATCACACCCTGGAGTTGGCAGCAGCAGCAGGAGCCCAAACATTACTTTAAAGAGACACTGGGGTTGGCTTCAGGAGCCCAAAAATTGGATGAATCACACCCTGGAGTTGGCAGCAGCAGCAGGAGCCCAAACATTACTTTAAAGAGACACTGGTGTTGGCTTCAGGAGCCCAAAAATTGGATGAATCACACCCTGGAGTTGGCAGCAGCAGCAGGAGCCCAAACATTACTTTAAAGAGACACTGGGGTTGGCAGCAGGAGCCGAAAAATTGGATGAATCACACCCTGGAGTTGGCATCAGCAGGAGCCCAAAAATTGGATGAATCACACCCTGGAGTTGGCAGCAGCAGGAGCCCAAAAATTGGCCTAAAGACATAAATATGTTTTGCACCATTTGGAAAGAGTAAAACGTGGCACCATGCTGAATCTAGTCGCATGCATCAGCCATTGGTGGGTAGAAATCCTGGCTGATCCATCCCTGATTCATTTTGACAAAGGTGAGTCTCTCCAAATTTTTAGTTGACAGACGAGTTCTCCTCGCCGTTACTATGGCCCCCGCCGCACTAAACACCCGCTGAGATGGCACGCTACTTGCCGGGCAGGACGGCTTTTCCAGGGCAAACTCTGCTAGTTGCGGCCACAAATCAAGTTTGGCTGCCCAGAAGTCCAGCGGATCCTCAAGGTGTGTTGGCATGGTCATGTCAAAGTATGACATGACCTGCTGGTTGAGGTCCTGCTCCAGGTCTTCCTGCTGCTCATGAGTAGCCTCACTATGCGGGTGTAGAAAGCTACTCATTAGCGACTGAAGACTGAGGCTGCTGCTGATGGAGCTGCTGCTGCTGCTCCTGCCAACCCCCCCAGCAGCCATGACAGTGGAAGGTGAGCGCAAAGGTCCCCTCGAGTCCGACCTGCGAGAGTATGGACCATGGCGCAGATAGGCATCGCCCAACTGCCTACGTAGAATGTCTTTGTAGTAGTTCAGTTTGTCCTCCCTCTCGGTGGGTTTAAAAAATGCCCCCATTTTGTGCCGGAAGCAAGGGTCCAATAAGGTGGACAGCCAGAAGTCATCCTGCCGACAGATGGAAACAATTCTGGGGTCACTACGCAAGCACGTGAGCATGCTTCCTGCCATTTGCACAAGTGACTCGGATGGACTACCTGTCTCCATCTCCACTGCATACTGCCACAGTGTGCCCGGGTCCTCTGTCTCGCCTTCCTCAAAAACCTCTAGCTCCTCTGGCTGCTCCTGCTCCTCCTCTCCTGTCCGCTGACTAGATAAACCAGCCATTTCGCCAAGCCTAAACTGTGTTTCGCTGGGCAACTCCTCCTCCTCTTCCTCCTCCTCCTCCAGTTCAGCTCCAATGGGGTTCATGTGGCCGTAAGATGTAAACGCCATGTCTCCAGTGCCCTGACCAGCCATGGTTTCCAACATGTGCTGTAGTACATGAAGCAGTGGAATCACGTCGTTCATCCCGTAATCCTGCCAACTGACAAATAAAGTGGCTTCCTCAAAGGGCCTGAGCAAACGGCAGGTGTCACGTATGAGCTGCCACTGGTTGACATTGAAGTTACACAGGGGAGTCCCCCTATCTGCTTGGATCATCAGGAAATCCGTGATGGCTTTTCTCTGTTCATATAATCAGTCCAACATGTGAAGGGTGGAATTCCAACGGGTGGAAACATCGCAAATCAGACTATGTTGGGGGATACCGTTCTGACGCTGTAGCTCAAGAAGGGTGTGTTTGGCGGTGTATGAGTGGCTGAAGTGCATGCAAAGTTTCCTTGAAGTTGTTAGGATGTCTTGCAGATGGGGGGAACACTTCAGAAACCGCTTGACAACCAGATTGAAGACGTGAGCCATGCAGGGGTCAGGCTTCCTTGGCACAGCGCAGACAAAATGTTCTTCCCATTGTCGGTAACCATGATTCCCATTTTAAGTTTTCTTGGAGTAAGCCATGTTTGGATTTCCTGATGAATAAATTTAAGCAGTTCCTCCCCTGTGTGACTCCGTTCGCCAAGACAAACCATGTGAAGCACTGCGTGACACCTCCGTGCCCTGCACACATGGTAGACTGGAGGGGCACTGAGACTTGAGCCTACAGTGGAGGGTGAGGAGATGGCGGAGGATGAGGAGGCCAAGTCGCACAGTGTCACAGGCCCAACGGGCAGGGAACGCGGAGGGCGAAGCGGCGTGACATGTCCAAGTGACTGCTGCAAAGGGACCACATTCACCCAGTGGGCCGTAAACGACATGTACTGTCCCTGACCGTAGTTACAGCTCCAGACGTCGGCGCTGCCATGCACTTTGCTACACACCGACAGGCTCAAGGACTGGCCCACCTTCTTGGCAAAGAAATGACGGCTTGGAACTCTCCACCTCGGCTCGGCACAAGCCATCAGTTCTCTGAAAGGTGCAGAGTCCACCACCTGAAAAGGGAGCGACTGCAGCACCAGCAACTTGGACAGGAGCACATTCAGCTTCTGCGCTGTAGGATGAGTGGGCGCATACTGCTGTCTCTTGGACATGGCTTCGCTGATGGATTGCTGGCGGGATGCATGACTTGGAGGAGGAGGAGCAGGAGCGACAGAGGATGGGTATGACACACAGCTGCCTTCGGCTGAGGTGCTGGAGCCTTGGCTGGCAGAAATTGGGAGCGGCGTGCCACTCAGTGAGGAAGCAGTCTGGCCCACCTCTCCGGAGCCTAGGTTCTCCCAGGCCGCTTTATGGTGACGCTGCATATGTTGACGCAGGGCCGTGGTGCCAACATTTGGACCCTGGCCACGCTTCACCTTCTGCCTACATATCTTGCATGTGGCCATGTTACCCTCCTGCGGATGCTTCAGGAAAAACTGCCACACTGCCGAGTAGCTACTTTTCCCACCAACAGGACTCACTGATTCGCTGCTATTGTCGGCAACTCCAGGAACCCCTGCCCCACTACCTCCCGATAAGGTAGCCTGCCGCGCAGCAGGTGCTCTACCCCGGCCCCGGCCCCGTTTGGCTCCAGGCTTTACAATTGTGCCCCCATGCTGCCTGCCAACCATGCTGCTAACACCTTGCTGCCTGAGCTGCTGACTCTGGGGCAACCTGCGCCCCTCTTCTCCTGATGATGACGATGAAGCCCCTTCATCACCCGGCTCCCAAGTGCGATCGGCTTCATCGTCATCATCATTATCACTGAGTCGTGGCTGTACGTCACTGATGTTCGTGGATTCGTCAACAGTGTCTGGCGCAGGAGCTGGAACGCTCGCAGCACCCACGACACTGTCCACATCACTATTTGTCTGCCTAGCTAAAGAAGCCACCTCCATTTCTTGGCTGGGCAGTAGCTGCTGACTGTCCTCTATCTGATCGTCCTCCTCACTAAAGAGTGGAGCTGAACCCAAAGCATAGGATACGTCGCTGGGGGAGGGAACGGCGTAGGACAGAGGCAATGGGAGGACAGGGACTGCTCTTGGGGCATGCCAACTCAGGGTTGTGTCAGAGGAACCTACCGACCCTAGACTGGGGGTCTCAGACGTAAGTTGTGATGATGCTGTTGATGAGCGCGTTAACCAATCTACCACGGCAGATGCGTTACTGGTGGAGACCCGACCGCTAGCAGATACTGGCAGATTAGGTATCTCAGCGTGACTCCTGCTTCTACTGGCCCCCAGTCTGCTGCGACCTCTGCCTGCGGAATCTTGGCCTCTGCCACTCCTCTTTTCACTTCCAGGCACTTGTCTGCCCGACATAGTCTAACTGGCGTGGTAGTAGGTGATATTTTTAGAACCCCCAGGCAGCGGTGGGTCTATATGAAACAGAATATAAAGCACACCAAAAGTGAGCAGTAAGTGTAAATAAGAGAGCTGCTTAGTGTAAATAAAGAGGGGTATGGTATGTTACAGAATGGGATGCCCCAACAGCAGAGCACCTGGGAGCAGTAGTACTATGCACAGCAAAAGTGTCTTTATCAGGCCAAATTACTTTTAGAATAAGTGCAAAGGATTATAGTAAATAGAGGCTGGTGTAGTCACAGAATGGGATGCCCCAACCGCAGTGCACCTGGGAGCAGTAGTACTATGCACAGCAAAAGTGTCTTTATCAGGCCAAATTACTTTTAGAATAAGTGCAAAGGGTTATAGTAAATAGAGGCTGGTGTAGCCACAGAATGGGATGCCACAACCGCAGTGCACCTAGAAGCAGTAGTACTATGCACAGAAAAAGTGTCTTTATCAGGCCAAATTACTTTTAGAATAAGTGCAAAGGGTTATAGTAAATAGAGGCTGGTGTAGCCACAGAATGGGATGCCCCAACCGCAGTGCACCTGGGAGCAGTAGTACTATGCAAAGCAAAAGTGTCTTTAACAGGCCAAATTACTTTTAGAATAAGTGCAAAGGGTTATAGTAAATAGAGGCTGGTGTAGTCACAGAATGGGATGCCACAACCACAGTGCACCTGGGAGCAGTAGTACTATGCACAGCAAAAGTGTCTTTATCAAGCCAAATTACTTTTAGAATAAGTGCAAAGGGTTATAGTAAATAGAGGCTGGTGTAGTCACAGAATGGGATGCCACAACCGCAGTGCACCTGGGAGCAGTAGTACTATGCACAGCAAAAGTGTCTTTATCAGGCCAAATTACTTTTAGAATAAGTGCAAAGGGTTATAGTAAATAGAGGCTGGTGTAGTCACAGAATGGGATGCCACAACCGCAGTGCACCTGGGAGCAGTAGTACTATGCACAGCAAAAGTGTCTTTATCAGGCCAAATTACTTTTAGACTAAGTGCAAAGGGTTATAGTAAATAGAGGCTGGTGTAGCCACAGAATGGGATGCCCCAACCGCAGTGCACCTGGGAGCAGTAGTACTATGCACAGCAAAAGTGTCTTTATCAGGCCAAATTACTTTTAGAATAAGTGCAAAGGGTTATAGTAAATAGAGGCTGGTGTAGCCACAGAATGGGATGCCCCAACCGCAGTGCACCTGGAAGCAGTAGTACTATGCAAAGCAAAAGTGTCTTTATCAGGCCAAATTACTTTTAGAATAAGTGCAAAGGGTTATAGTAAATAGAGGCTGGTGTAGTCACAGAATGGGATGCCCCAACCGCAGTGCACCTGGGAGCAGTAGTACTATGCAAAGCAAAAGTGTCTTTATCAGGCCAAATTACCTTTAGAATAAGTGCAAAGGGTTATAGTAAATAGAGGCCAAATTACCTTTAGAATAAGTGCAAAGGGTTATAGTAAATAGAGGCTGGTGTAGTCACAGAATGGGATGCCCCAACCGCAGTGCACCTGGGAGCAGTAGTACTATGCACAGCAAAAGTGTCTTTATCAGGCCAAATTACTTTTAGAATAAGTGCAAAGGGTTATAGTAAATAGAGGCTGGTGTAGTCACAGAATGGGATGCCACAACCGCAGTGCACCTGGGAGCAGTATTACTATGCACAGCAAAAGTGTCTTTATCAGGCCAAATTACTTTTAGAATAAGTGCAAAGGGTTATAGTAAATAGAGGCTGGTGTAGTCACAGAATGGGATGCCCCAACTGCAGTGCACCAGGGAGCGGTAGTACTATGCACAGCAAAAGTGTCTTTATCAGGCCAAATTACTTTTAGAATAAGTGCAACGGGTTATAGTAAATAGAGGCTGGTGTAGTCACAGAATGGGATGCCACAACCGCAGTGCACCTGGGAGCAGTAGTACTATGCAAAGCAAAAGTGTCTTTATCAGGCCAAATTACTTTTAGAATAAGTGCAAAGGGTTATAGTAAATAGAAGCTGGTGTAGTCACAGAATGGGATGCCCCAACCGCAGTGCACCTGGGAGCAGTAGTACTATGCACAGCAAAAGTGTCTTTATCAGGCCAAATTACTTTTAGAATAAGTGCAAAGGGTTATAGTAAATAGAGGCTGGTGTAGTCACAGAATGGGATGCCCCAACCGCAGTGCACCTGGGAGCAGTAGTACTATGCACAGCAAAAGTGTCTTTATCAGGCCAAATTACTTTTAGAATAAGTGCAAAGGGTTATAGTAAATAGAAGCTGGTGTAGTCACAGAATGGGATGCCCCAACCGCAGTGCACCTGGGAGCAGTAGTACTATGCAAAGCAAAAGTGTCTTTATCAGGCCAAATTACTTTTAGAATAAGTGCAAAGGGTTATAGTAAATAGAAGCTGGTGTAGTCACAGAATGGGATGCCCCAACCGCAGTGCACCTGGGAGCAGTAGTACTATGCACAGCAAAAGTGTCTTTATCAGGCCAAATTACTTTTAGAATAAGTGCAAAGGGTTATAGTAAATAGAGGCTGGTGTAGTCACAGAATGGGATGCCCCAACCGCAGTGCACCTGGGAGCAGTAGTACTATGCACAGCAAAAGTGTCTTTATCAGGCCAAATTACTTTTAGAATAAGTGCAAAGGGTTATAGTAAATAGAGGCTGGTGTAGTCACAGAATGGGATGCCACAACCGCAGTGCACCTGGGAGCAGTATTACTATGCACAGCAAAAGTGTCTTTATCAGGCCAAATTACTTTTAGAATAAGTGCAAAGGGTTATAGTAAATAGAGGCTGGTGTAGTCACAGAATGGGATGCCCCAACTGCAGTGCACCAGGGAGCGGTAGTACTATGCACAGCAAAAGTGTCTTTATCAGGCCAAATTACTTTTAGAATAAGTGCAACGGGTTATAGTAAATAGAGGCTGGTGTAGTCACAGAATGGGATGCCACAACCGCAGTGCACCTGGGAGCAGTAGTACTATGCAAAGCAAAAGTGTCTTTATCAGGCCAAATTACTTTTAGAATAAGTGCAAAGGGTTATAGTAAATAGAAGCTGGTGTAGTCACAGAATGGGATGCCCCAACCGCAGTGCACCTGGGAGCAGTAGTACTATGCACAGCAAAAGTGTCTTTATCAGGCCAAATTACTTTTAGAATAAGTGCAAAGGGTTATAGTAAATAGAGGCTGGTGTAGTCACAGAATGGGATGCCCCAACCGCAGTGCACCTGGGAGCAGTAGTACTATGCACAGCAAAAGTGTCTTTATCAGGCCAAATTACTTTTAGAATAAGTGCAAAGGGTTATAGTAAATAGAGGCTGGTGTAGTCACAGAATGGGATGCCCCAACCACAGTGCACCTTGGAGCAGTAGTACTATGCTCAGCAAAAGTGTCTTTATCAGGCCAAATTACTTTTAGAATAAGTGCAAAGGGTTATAGTAAATAGAGGCTGGTGTAGTCACAGAATGGGATGCCCCAACCGCAGTGCACCTGGGAGCAGTAGTACTATGCAAAGCAAAAGTGTCTTTATCAGGCCAAATTACTTTTAGAATAAGTGCAAAGGGTTATAGTAAATCGAGGCTGGTGTAGTCACAGAATGGGATGCCCCAACCGCAGTGCACCTGGGAGCAGTAGTACTATGCACAGCAAAAGTGTCTTTATCAGGCCAAATTACTTTTAGAATAAGTGCAAAGGGTTATAGTAAATAGAGGCTGGTGTAGTCACAGAATGGGATGCCACAACCGCAGTGCACCTGGGAGCAGTAGTACTATGCACAGCAAAAGTGTCTTTATCAGGCCAAATTACTTTTAGAATAAGTGCAAAGGGTTATAGTAAATAGAGGCTGGTGTAGTCACAGAATGGGATGCCCCAACCGCAGTGCACCTGGGAGCAGTAGTACTATGCACAGCAAAAGTGTCTTTATCAGGCCAAATTACTTTTAGAATAAGTGCAAAGGGTTATAGTAAATAGAGGCTGGTGTAGTCACAGAATGGGATGCCACAACCGCAGTGCACCTGGGAGCAGTAGTACTATGCACAGCAAAAGTGTCTTTATCAGGCCAAATTACTTTTAGAATAAGTGCAAAGGGTTATAGTAAATAGAGGCTGGTGTAGTCACAGAATGGGATGCCCCAACCGCAGTGCACCTGGGAGCAGTAGTACTATGCACAGCAAAGATGTCTTTATCAGGCCAAATTACTTTTAGAATAAGTGCAAAGGGTTATAGTAAATAGAGGCTGGTATAGTCACAGAATGGGATGCCACAACCGCAGTGCACCTGGGAGCAGTATTACTATGCACAGCAAAAGTGTCTTTATCAGGCCAAATTACTTTTAGAATAAGTGCAAAGGGTTATAGTAAATAGAGGCTGGTGTAGTCACAGAATGGGATGCCCCAACCGCAGTGCACCTGGGAGCAGTAGTACTATGCAAAGCAAAAGTGTCTTTATCAGGCCAAATTACTTTTAGAATAAGTGCAAAGGGTTATAGTAAATAGAGGCTGGTGTAGTCACAGAATGGGATGCCCCAACCGCAGTGCACCTGGGAGCAGTAGTACTATGCACAGCAAAAGTGTCTTTATCAGGCCAAATTACTTTTAGAATAAGTGCAAAGGGTTATAGTAAATAGAGGCTGGTGTAGTCACAGAATGGGATGCCACAATCGCAGTGCACCTGGGAGCAGTAGTACTATGCACAGCAAAAGTGTCTTTATCAGGCCAAATTACTTTTAGAATAAGTGCAAAGGGTTATAGTAAATAGAGGCTGGTGTAGTCACAGAATGGGATGCCCCAACCGCAGTGCACCTGGGAGCAGTAGTACTATGCACAGCAAAAGTGTCTTTATCAGGCCAAATTACTTTTAGAATAAGTGCAAAGGGTTATAGTAAATAGAGGCTGGTGTAGTCACAGAATCTCCCTGTGACTGCCTCCGATTTTTCCTAACTTTCCCTGCTTCTCGCTGACTTCCTGCCTGTCTCCTTCCTGTCTCCCGCCTGTCTCCTGCCTGTCCCTGTCTGTCCCTGTCTGTCTAACTGTCTCTCCCTGACTACAGCAGCATCCTGTCTCTCACGAATGCAATAGAGAAATGAGGAAAAGCAAGATGTCCGCCGCCTTAAATAGCGCTGTGACGTCACCGGGCTTGCTGGCTGCTGATAGGCTGCATGTGACTGCCCCAGCATGCACTGGTGCGGGGTAGATGTCTGGACATGTCCCGTCTGCCATCTTGTAAATGAATGGATGTTAAAGGAAAACTTCGAGCCATCGAAGCACGGGGAAATTTGGATTTGATCCGAATCGAATTTTTCAGGAAATTCGGATCGAATCCGGGTTCGTCCGGATCGATTTGCTCATCCCTAGTTAAAATGTGTATCATCTATGTAGGTAGGTATATATACCCCCCACTTCAATCAATCTTAATGATCAAAACTGGTCAAGATGTATAAATGCATTTTGAATGCATTATATCCCTCCACTCTTAAATGTATTCTCGAATGGAAAGCCAGTCTTGGGGGGGGGATCATGCTAATTATTCAGGAAAGCAAGGTGCACTAGCAGTAAGCCTTGCGGTGAGAATTGCAAGCTGCATCTTACTGAGTTTTTTGAATTTTACACTTTTAAGACATGGGAAAGTGCAATAAAATGTTTGTTGAAGTTTCTCCCAAAAAAAATCCATTGTATGCTATGAAGCATTTTTACACTTTAGGAACATCATTTTTCCAATGTGGTATGGGTATTTTTTTTGGAATTTCGAAACAACGGGGCTCTATGGGGTATGCAAAAAAATGCCAAATCATTTTGCATTTGCTAAAGGTGCTGTTATATCCAAGCTTAAAAAAAAAAAAATACTCTTGCCTCATTGGAAAAATAATGTCCCTCACCTGTAAAAATGCCCCATCACAAGTACAAGTGATATCTGGGAAAGAAGTGCCCTGTTATCGTCAATTTGTTGGCATATTGTTTTTTGATCGCTGGCATCTGTTTCTATTTTGGCACTGCTATTTGTACACAATGGTGAAAATCACAACGCCCAAGATAAAATTAACGGATGCACACAGTATTGGCCGGCCTGTGTCAGCGCCTGTTGGACCCTTATGCCGATAATAATGGGTAGTCAGTGAGCGTCATTGTGTACCGCTGTTTAGGCTGCACGCTGTAATTATACATTTTTGGTACACTAGAAAGATTGGTGCTGTATTAAACTGCCACTGGTCAGCGTTTCATCATTACACTTACAGGATATTACTGCTTGGTGCAAAGGGGACAAACTTTACAGTGCATTTAGTCTGTGTTTTAGTTGCTTTGCCCCTAAGGACACATTGCTAAGGCCAATAAGCAGAGGTAATTTATTTTACAGGAAAAAAATAAAATCTGCGTTTAAATTATTGACAAGTCACAATGTAAGTTCTGTACAAATCATAGTGTTTAATATTAATTATAAGCATGAAACACTTCAATACATTCCGGACCATTGTGGTCTATGGAATCTACAGCTGCACTATGGACTGGTGCAGCTTAAACAAGTGCGTGGGGCACCACAAACTATATAGCGGTAGTGATAAATTAGACACAGGCTTGTAGATGCATCCTGTGTTACCTGTTTCTTGTTTGTTAAACCACTGAAGCAGGTAGCCTTATTTATGAAGCGTCAGCGCCACACAGCACCACTTTTTTGCCTTAGCAGCATTCAGCGTTCCATTTAAGAAAAAATAAATAAAAATCGGGCGTCAGCAAGTGTCCTTAACACTAGTGACAAAAAGGTCAAAGCGCCGTGTGCTCAGGTTAAAACAGCGCCAGATAAAACCTGGTGTTGTAGGTCAAGATCCCATAGACCAAGATAGGCAGAATTTGACTGAAATGTTTTATGCTTATAATTAATATTACATACATTTACCTTTACAGAACTTGCATAGTGACTCGTCAATAGTGGAAATGCAGGATCCAGATGTCGCCAAATTACATAGTAACATAGTATGTAAGGCTGAATATAGACTTAAGTCCATCCAGTTTGTTTATTTCTTTCCAGTGGTCTAGTAGCCATAGCTGGAAATGTTATTACATGCCAGGAAGGCATCAAGGACACTTTTGAAAGTTTTTACTGTATCTTTTATTACTACCTTCTCTGGCAGCAAGTTCCATAGTCTCACTGCTCTTACAGAGAAGAATCCCCTTCTATCTCAATGGAAAAAGCACCTTTCCTTTAGTCTTAGTGGATGCCCTCAGGTTATGGTTACACTCTGGGGTATAAATAGACTGGGGAGGTTTCACACAGCGGGGCACCCCCAGGGAAAGGACCAAAACTCAGGATAGTCAAAATTCTGGGTTTTGGTCCACCGCACAGGTGCCCAGAACTGTACACAGTACTCCGAATAGGGTGTGACCAGTGACTTTTACAGGGGTAAAATTATGCTCTGGTCAGGAGCACCTATGCTCCTCTTGATGCACCCCATGATCCTGATGAAATTTTTTTTAAATAAAAAAAAATGTGTGGCTTTATTTGTTACTCACACATCAGGGCATCTCAATTAGACTATTAATTAAAAATTACGTGTATACTGTATGTACTCTTTGGATAGCTGTGTGCTTATCCCAGGCATGTTTAAATTCAGTTGCTGTCGATTTTTGAACTACCTTTACTGGCTAGCTTCAGGTTGTGCCCCCTTGTTCTATCATTAAAGTGGACCAACACACAGGATTTTGACTATCCTGGGTTTAGGTCCACTTCGGTGGGGCACCCCGATCGGGGGTGCCCCGCTGTGTGAAACCCCCCAGAACGCCCGGAAACACTCACCCCGGAAACACTCACCTCACCACGCTCCACCACGCTCAGAGCCGCTGTGGTATGCACGTACAAGCGGCGTCCAACCACAGCGGCTCTGAGCGCTGGAGGCCGCATCTCGCGCGTCCCTCTTACAGGGAGTGCGCCCGTGCCGGCCATTCACAAACGGCCGACGCGGGTGCGCGCCCTGCTAGAGGGAAGCGCGAGACGCGGCCCTCGCATGCGCCTTTGGAACGGGGTTAAGGTAAGGTTTCTGGGCTTCCTGGGGGGTTTCACCCCGCGGGACATCCCGATTTCGGATGCCCCGCGGGGAGGGATCTGATCGGCCCGGGAATCTTATAGATTCCCGGGCCGATCCCCTCTGGGTGTTGGTCCACTTTAAGATTTTCCCTCCTGAAATGTAAAGATGATACAATCGCCACGTATGGTGCAATATGGTTGACGCTTGGAGAGAGCTTGTAGTGTGTTTTTGTAATAAAAAATGTATGTTTGTCAATAAAATCATATTGCGTTTAAAAGGCCCATTTCTTCCAGTTACAGCAGTACCACATATGCATTGGTAGACACCCTTGCCTGCCCAGGAGACTCCCCCAAACTGAAACAGTGCTTTAGGAGATTTTCAGATAAAATACAACTGCTTTGCGTACCTTGCAGTTTTTCAAGAAAAACAAGAAAAAAGCTTTCTAGGAATACCAGACTTGGGCACAGTTTTCTGGATGTAATCCCTCGAATACTTTGGTGGCACAGGGTTTCTCTAAAAAAAGTATACAAAACAGCCTTCTCAGCGGTTCACTGCAGGACACGTGGCCTCTCAAACCTGCTCTGTACTTCCTGAGGCGAGCACACATGGCTGAGCCTCATGCACATCTGGCCGCACTTGATGTGTCCTCTAGCAAGAGTTCCCAGGGGAGGTGGTAAGCAGGGGAACATCATGCTGCCATCTTCAGTGTGGCAGGTGTGGGTCCTGATACTTTTATAAAAAGGGTTAAAGCAAAGGATGTGTGGAGATGCTCACATATAATTGCTGTGCCTGGGGGCTTCCACTTCTCTTTTGAGAATATAAAAATAATGCACATGGCCTAATTGAGTTCCAGGGGTGTGATCCTTTACTATAAGACTGAGGATCTCGGGCGGGCCCCTTCAGATTCAGTCTTGAGGATCTCACCCAATTAAGCGATGGGAACGCTGCAGCTCGGGTAAGTGCGATTTACTCAGGGGGTTCTTATAATTACTAGGACTTACTATGATTCTCCCTAGGGTATTTTATTTACTTAACATTTAGTGACCAGCTTCCATCATGTCTTCACAAATGACTCCAGATAAAGCCTAAATCATCTAAACCTAAAGCCAAATCGAATAAAAGTTGTACAGTTTGCAATAGCACCTCAGATGATTATAAGAAAACACTCTGTAAAAAGTGTACGGACATCATAGTTCAACATGAATCCCCGAACATATTACAGTCCCTTATGGCCTACAAATTTTTTTTTTTTTTTGCCACTGACTGAGACTGATCAACTCCTAGAAGCTATGAGGATATCATTAAAAAACAACAGTATTTGTGGTGCAGCGGTAGAGGGTGTTCGCAACTCTCTCTGCCAAATCAGCAGCTTTATCAAATACTGCCAGAAGAGCTCTGTGGCTTAGATCCTGCTTCGGGGATAATATGGTGAAAAACAAGCTCTGTGCCCTTCCCACAGAAGAGGAATACTTGTTTCCCTAGAAACAAGTATGGCCTAAACTCCAGAAGATTGTGGACAAAGAAGCTGAGAAAAAGGGATTCCAGATAAAGCGCAAAGACTTTATGCCAAGCACGTTGTTTCTAAAAAAAATACAATTTCTAACGTTTCTAATAAATAAAATGTTTTTTTCTACCTGTGTACATGTCTTTTTTTTACAGTTAACCCTTTTTGAACTAGTAAGAGATCCATGAGACCCCATACCAGTTCACAAGGCTTAGGGGACTGGCAAGTCACCAATGGCTCACGGACAAATTATCATTAACCCCCAGCCCCATTACCTGCCTCTCCAAAGCCCAGGGGGAGCAGAAGAGCTTTTGAGAGTTTGTAGCCTGCAGGGCAGGGGGCCACCAATGTTGGCCCCAGCTCCCTGTTCTACAAGCCCCCGGAGTCTGGCAAGTCACCTGCAGCTAACGTGTGACTTGCCATTAACCCCCAGCCCCCCACCATTACCTGCCTTCCCAAAGCCCAGGGGGGACAGAAGATTCTGGGGGCCATGAAGCCTATGGGGGCTTGTAGAGTTTTTGACCGGGGGCCACTAAAGCTGGCCTCTGCACCCTGGTCTACAATCCCTGCATAGCTGGTCCCTGAGCTGGATATGCTGGGTAGGGGGGAACTCCCTGGGGGGGCACAACAATTTAGTTTAACCCTTTATAGTGTGGATAGTAGTCTTATTTTATTTGTAAATGTTATGAAGTTCTCTTTTCAGATTGGGGGTCTCCTAGACAGGAACAGGGCATTACTGATACATATGTGGTACCATTGTAAACCTGGAGAAATGGAGCTTTCACCTGCAATATGGTTTTCTTAAATAAAATACATTTTTGTTTAAAATAAGCAAGACCATTTCTAAAAAAACATGATTTTTATTTATTTTTTGCATAGCACAAATGGATGACAACTCAAGTAGAGTGGCGGGTAAACGTACCTGCATGTTGGGTATTGTTCTGTTCAGGGGACCTTGCTTTTTTTATTAATTCGTTTTTTCTTGTTTGCATTTGTTTGGAAAATGTGGCTTTGATTTTGTTTTTATACATTTTCTAGGGAAACCCTGTGCAACCAAAGTATTCATCGAGGGATTACATCCAGAAAACTGTGCCAATGTAAACAAGTACTTCCAGAGAATATATAGTTTGTGGAGGGTATTTCATGTAAATGGTTGTTTTTCTTGAAAAACTGCAAGGCACGCATAGCAGTTGTATTTTATCTGAAAATCTCCTAAAGCACTGTTTCAGTTTGGGGGGGGGGGTCTCCTGGGCAGAAAAGGGTGTCTTCCAATACAAAGGTTGTACAGGCAATATGTTTGGGGGAGTCTCCTGGGCAGGAAAGGGTGTCTACCAATACATATGTGGTACAGGCAATATGATTTTATTGACAAACTTACACCTTTTATTACAAAAACACACTACAGGCACTCTCCAAGCTTCAACCATATTGCACCATACGTGGCAATCGTATCATCTTTACATTTCAGGAGGGAAGTGTTTTTAAGAAAAAACGTCCCAGAGGGAAGTAGTAGTAGATGCTTGGAACAGACTTCCAATAGAGGTAGTTGAAAAGCAACTGAATTTAAACATGCCTGGGATACGCACACATCTATCCTAATATAAAGAGAACATAAGGGTCGATTCAAAGAAACATGTAACAGCTTTGATTTTGGTGCCGATCATCCTATTTTTCCCGTACGCTCGTGCATTCGTATGAACTTGCGAGTGATTCTATAAGCAAATACGTTTCTATCCTAAAATGTACGTCCGTTCGTATGGCAGTTCGGGAATCAGACTTATGTCAGTTTCCATCCTGAATTTTCCATTTCATTTCTCAGGTTGCAACATTGGTTTTGCCATTTTTCCTTTTTTGTCTGGACGTAAATCCTTCTGATCTTGCGGCTGCGCACTACAAACTTACCTCATTAAAGTGCATTCTAAATATTTGGTCTTTTATTTTTCTTTATTTCATTCATTTTGTAGTAACCAACCATTAATGAATGCATTTGCATAAGTAAATCTTACTTTGTTTAATTTTTAGTTAACTTGCAATTTTTACTTGAGGACTTAATTTAAATATTTTGGCTTCAAATGGTACAACTTAAAATTTTGGGTGTGGTTACCCACACCCTCTACATACAGATTTGCTCTCAAAAATTACAAAACACCCAGCAACTTCTGCATGTTATGAGCCTAGAAACAGCCAAGATGGCGGCTCAGGTATTCTCGGGCAGCCTGCAAACAGAAAGGGCCTTGTGACTGTGTTGCTCTGCATTCTTTGATTTCTGACCTTTCCGTGCCCCCAGCCCAGCTGTGTCGGTGCAAAATACAGCAGTAACCCACATCCTGCACTTTATCCCGCTCTCCTCTCCTCAGTAAGTGTGATGCATCTGACCAAAGATATTATTCTAGTACATCAATTTAAAAATAAATAACAAAGGACATAAGTTTCTTTAATTAACGCAAATATATTGATGTATTGCAAAATAAAGGTTTACATGCAAAGGACTGATTAAGGTCCACATTAAAATGCTTTTATAAGGCATACATGAATCAGGTATGCATTGCTATACAATTTATGGCCTCGGCCATGCTGATACATGCAGTTCATTGGAGCTCAAGACGCGCAGACTCCTCCACATAGCCAAAAAACCTGTTCACGAACAGCAATCCGACTGCTAAAAGGTGTCGGCAGTGGCTTTCTTTTAAAACGTATTTAGAGGTTTGAAAACTGTTCTCTGAATCACACCTAAACACATCCGATTAGCCTAAGTTTTACGTTTTGATCCTAAGTTTTAGGATTTGATCCTAAGTTTTACGTTTTGATCCTAAAATTTAGGAACGAACTTCCGATGATCGTAAGAGCATAAACGCATTCGTACGTAGGCTCGTGCGAGTCGGAAATGGCCAAAAAAACATGAAAAAATGACTAACACCCACCCAAACTTACGATTCTCGATCCGAAATCAATTAACTTTTGCTCTTTGAATCGAGGGGATACAGTATACACTTGAGGGCAGACTAGATGGACAGTATGGTCTCCTTCTGCCGTTAACCTTCTATGTTTCTACGCTAAATCCAGAATTTTTTGCTAAATTGGATACTAAAAAGAATTGCAACCAGGAGATAATATTGCCTTCTATCTCCCTGATCCTAGCAAAGAGGAAGAAAGAAAACAGACTTCTTTAGACATTAGAATCCGTGTCTTAGATTATCTGTATACGGCAAAACTTGGAATCTCCTACAAAGGAAGGCAATAGAAAAACAAGGGTAGGAAAGTAACTAAATATACCATCACTAGATGGCTCAGGATCCTTGCATATAAAGAGGACAAGTTCTTTCCTCCATCTTCAGTCAGAGCTCAATTTACCAGATGCATCTCAACTTCCGGGGCCGAAGCTTCATCGGTCCCCAGTGATCAGATGCACATGTGCGCACTCCCAAACATACATATGCGCACACTCCCAAAGTGCATGTGCACACTCCCAAACAAACATACGTGCACTCCCAAAGTGCATGTGTGCACTCCCAAATGTACATGTGCCCACTCCCACATGCGCTCCCAAAATCCCAGATTTGTAAGGCTGCAATGTGGTCAGGTCCAATTACTTTCACAGGTTGGACATTTTAGATGCTGAAGATATCTCCTTTGGATGAACAGTCTTGGCAATGGTAACCCACCCTTGAGGTAAGATCTATGGTTTATCTCTCATGGGTGATATCATGGATCGCAAGGGAAAATGAAAATTACTATTTTAAAATGACTTTTCCATTGCAGTCTCCATGACATCAGGGATTTCTTCTCCAGAGAGTGTTGCCAAGATATCATATACATAAATAATAGAATATATAGCTATAGATAATATAATAGTGTAGTCTCTGGTATTCGCTTGTGAAGGGGGGCGGGGTTACTCTTGTGCTCATGTTTCCACACATGTTATTCCTCTCTCATGGGTGATGTCACAGAGACTGCAGGGAAAAGTCATTACCGTAAGTAAGTTTCATTTTGGATTCAGTAATGAGAACCAACATAGCAAAATGTATTTCTATAGGTAACAAGTATAAGCTGTACTCCCCCAACTCCTCTCTCCTCCCGACCCATGTCCTAGGAGCAAGAGCAGCAGCACCCCCCCTTCCTCCACTGCCCTGGCCGATGCTGGCAGTAAAAGCAGTGGCACCCCCTTCCTCCACTGCAACAGCCCTGCCAGAAACCGAGCCCTGTCAGTAGGGAGGGTGAGGGGTGGCTTCAGGCAGCTTCACTGCCCGCTGCCTGCCCCACTGCTGGAGGTGCTGCAGGGCTGGGGGAGGCTGTCAGCTGCCCAATCCCCCTTGAGTACCTACCCACCCACCAAGCCAACCAACTTACCCACCCACTAATTCAACCAACTTACCCACCCACACACCAAGCCAAACAACTTACCTACCCACCAAGTCAACCAACTTACCCACCCAACCACCTACTTACCCTACCCACCAACCCACCTACTTACCCAGTGCACGTATGCACATTTGGTATTGTGCGCATGCACGTTGGGATTGTGTGCATGCACTTTGGGAGTGAATGCATGTACGTTTCAGAGTGCAAGCATGCATGCTTGGGAGTGGGAGTAAAAAGGGATAACCCTGCCCCCTTCACCAGCAAATACTAGAAAAGGTCTCACACTATTATTTTATCTATATCTATATATTCTATTGTTTATGTATATAATATCTTGGCAACACTCACTGGGGGAGAAATCCCTGATGTCATGGAGACTGCAGGGAAAAATCATTAGCATAAATAATTTTCTTTTCCCCTTGTGCTCCATGATATCACCCATGAGAGATATACCATAGTTCTTACCTCAAGGGTGGGTTACCGTTGCCAAGACACGTTGCAGCCTTTCAAATCTGGGATTTTGGGAGCACATTTGAGAGTGGGCGCATGTACGTTTGGGAGTGCACGTATGTACGTTTGGAAGTGTGCACATGCACTTTGGGAGTGTGTGCATATGTGCTTTTGAGTGTGTGCATGTATGTTAGGAAGTGCGAGCATGTGTATTTGGGAGTGCGCGTGTGAACTTTGGGAGTGCGCACATACACGCTTGGGAGTGCGATGCATATGTAGTGCATATGTAAATTTGGGAGTGCGTGCATGTGCGTTTGGGAGTGAACACATGCACTTTGGGAGGGCGTGCATGTACATTTGGGAGGGTGCATGTACGTTTGGGAGTGTGGACATGCACTTTTGGAGTGCGTGCATTCACACTTGGGAGTGTGCACATGTACACCTGTGAGTGTGCGCATGCGCATTTTGGAGTGTGTGCATGCATTTTGGGAGTTCACGCATGCATGTTTGGGAGTGTGTGCATGCACACATGCAAAATGCATGAATGGATTTTGTAACTGGAATGAAAACTTGCTGAATGACCATGTTCTAGTGTTGTGGTTAATGATACGGTACCTCCGGGTTCAGGGCTGGGTCCACTATCGTTCAACTTGTTTATAAATGATATAGAAAATGAAATTAATGCCATTAGCCTCGATTCAAAGACACATTCGTCCGGACTTCCGTAGCTGTCTGTGAAAGTTTTGGTGGGTGTTATTTTTTTGCTTTTTTTCGTTCATTTTTCATTCGTACGAACGTTCGGGAATGCGCTTTCGATGAACGGAAGCAAATCGGAACATTTCCGTTAGTTCGGATCATTTTCCAAACAAAATCGGAAATTTTCCGTTCGTTCAGAAAACTTCCGTTGTTGGGATGGGTTTCTGTCTGATTCAGAGAGCTGATTTCCGACGGACCACCACCCTATAAATCCGTTTCATTTCCAATCCACTTACGAGACTTTTGAGGGCTCGGATTGCTATTGTTGAACATGTTTTGCGGCTATGTGGAGGAGTCTGCGCGCCTTTAGTACCAAGGCATTGCGTGTATCAGCATGGCTGAGGCCATAAATTGTATTGCAATGCATACCTGAATCTATACATTTCATGTATGCCTTCTAGATGCATTTTAATGCTGACCTTAATTAGTCCTTAGCATGTAAACATTTATTTTTCCACACATCCATATAATGGAATTGCTATATTTTTTTAGACTTATGTCCTTTGTGAATTATATTTGGATTGTTGAACTTGAATCTTAATTTGTTGTAGGAGTTTTTGTTTTAGTCGGTTACCTTTGCTTTGTGTAATTATTTTATATTTGGTTGCAGGAACCGCAAGATGTGCCACTCGCACAACATACAAGCAGTGTTTGGTTCAGCAATTCCTCAGTGTTCTTGCAGGGCATCCAGGGTCGTCCCATGATGCTTATATATTGCGGAGCTCCGGCTTATTTCATCAGTTTGAGTCAGGAGAATTAACTGGTGGATGGCTCCAGGGTAAGGTTGCTCACATTCCATCAATCCATTTTCACTGTATGGCAATGAATATAGTTGATGACTCATGACTTAACCTATTGCTGTTTTTAGCCCTTGATGACATGTTAAACAATATTGTAGCTTAGAATGTGTATTTTATGTTAGTATTTTTAAATTCTTTCAGGGGATTCTGGATATCCACTCCTGCCCTTGCTCCTGATGCTCATTCTTTGCCTGCAGAATGCGGGCCAGGGGTTCTCTAATCGGGCACTATGCAAAACCCGGCCCGTGGTGGCAAGGGCCCTCTGGCTTTTGAAGTCCAGATTTAGGTGTTTGGACCATACGGGGGGGGGGGGGGGGCACTGCAATATGACCCCAACAAGGTTATACCAATATTTTAATTTAAGACCACACATGCCAGAGTGGCACAACTGAGTGTCAGGGTTCTTCAGTTGGTGGGAGAGATGCAGGAGCTGCGCAACTCGTTGGGGACCACAGATGAAGAATAATGTTCTGTGGCCTGCCATTGCTATGTATTTTGTTTTTTATAGTTGTAAAAATTCGAAATTTTCAAAATGTTTATAAATTTTATATTTTATGATGGAATTAAAAAAAAAATGTTACAGTGTAATTTCATTTACAAAATACATTAACACAAAACTAATGGGCCCAGAAATATTTAAAGATGAATATTCACATGACCGAGAAGTGATTTGGGTGAGCTTTAAGGTTCCAAAAGGGAAGATGGAGGATAGTGCTAAGTGGTTTGGGTGAGCTTTAAGGTTCCAAAAGGGAAGATAGTGCTAACATTGTAGTAGAAGTGAGGGTGGCAAATATGTAGGCGAGCACTTTAATGAGTTAAGTTTGTAGTGCGCAGGCGCAAGATCGTAAGGATTTCTGTCTGGACGAATATTTATTGAAAAAGGGAAACAGAATCTAATGGGAAACGTAAAGGATTCGTTGGAGGATACGATGGGAAAAGGGCAAAAACGAAAGCCTACGTTGTAATATGTGGAAATGAAACGGAAAAGTCTGGATGGAAAATGACATCCTCGTATTCGTAATCTGCCGTACGAATGGACAGAAACTTTACAGAAGGTTTTCAATGCATGCATAGAATCGCTCGTACGCTCATACGAGAACGGAAACATTTCACAAAAAAAACAGATCGCCACTAAAACGGAGGTTTTTTTTTGTCTCTCTGAATCGAGCCTATTGTCTCTATTTTTGCAGATCAACTGAAGATGTTCATAAGCTGCAGGCTGACTTGGACACTGAGTGTCTGAGCATCAACTTGGTAAATTAACTGCAATATGGATAAATGTAATGTACTTAGGGTCCAGGAATCTGCAGGCCACATGCTGTGTTTCCCTGAAAATTAGTCTTACATTAATATTTGTAACTAGAGATGAGCGAACTTTTGAAAAATTAGATTTGACTGATTCGCCGAATTTTCCGACAAAAATCGTTTCGCCAAGAATTTATTCGCGATGAATCGCTATTAAAAACAGCTATTTCTGAGCCTCCTAGAGCCTCAATAGGGTTGTAAACCATTCTGCCTTGCTGTAACACGCATAGGATGCGTGCTGGGTTAGTTAAATAATACATTAAATAAATATCACATGCCGATCAGAGGCATCGCTAATAGAATCGCAGAGCGGCACAATTGCAGAGAGTTGAAGTGGCATCACTATGAGGGGCAGGAGCCCAAACATTGCTTTAAAGAGACACTGGAGATGGCAGCAGCAGGAGCCCAAAAATTGGATGAATCACACCCTTGAGTTGCAAGCAGCAGCAGGAGCCCAAACATTGGCTGAAAGAGACACTGGAGTTGGCTGCAGGAGCCCAAAAATTGAATGAATCACACCCTGGAGTTTCAAGCAGCAGCAGGAGCCCAAACATAGCTTGAAAGAGACACTGGATTTGGCAGCAGGAGCCCAAAATTGGATGAATCACACCCTGGAGTTGGCAGCAGCAGCAGCAGCAGCTGCAGCAGCAGGAGCCCAAACATTACTTTAAAGAGACACTGGGGTTGGCTTCAGGAGCCCAAAAATTGGATGAATCACACCCTGGAGTTGGCAGCAGCAGCAACAGGAGCCCAAACATAACTTTAAGGAGACACTGGAGTTGGCAGCAGGAGCCCAAAAATTGGATGAATCACACCCTGGAGTTGGCAGCAGCAGCCCAAACATTACTTTAAAGAGACACTGGAGTTGGCAGCAGGAGCCCAAAAATTGGATGAATCACACCCTGGAGTTGGCAGCAGCAGCAGCAGCAGGAGCCCAAACATAACTTTAAAGAGACACTGGAGTTGGCAGCAGGAGCCCAAAAATTGGATGAATCACACCCTTGAGTTGCAAGCAGCAGCAGGAGCCCAAACATTGGCTGAAAGAGACACTGGAGTTGGCTGCAGGAGCCCAAAAATTGAATGAATCACACCCTGGAGTTTCAAGCAGCAGCAGGAGCCCAAACATAGCTTGAAAGAGACACTGGATTTGGCAGCAGGAGCCCAAAATTGGATGAATCACACCCTGGAGTTGGCAGCAGCAGCAGCAGCAGCTGCAGCAGCAGGAGCCCAAACATTACTTTAAAGAGACACTGGGGTTGGCTTCAGGAGCCCAAAAATTGGATGAATCACACCCTGGAGTTGGCAGCAGCAGCAACAGGAGCCCAAACATAACTTTAAGGAGACACTGGAGTTGGCAGCAGGAGCCCAAAAATTGGATGAATCACACCCTGGAGTTGGCAGCAGCAGCCCAAACATTACTTTAAAGAGACACTGGAGTTGGCAGCAGGAGCCCAAAAATTGGATGAATCACACCCTGGAGTTGGCAGCAGCAGCAGCAGGAGCCCAAACATAACTTTAAAGAGACACTGGAGTTGGCGGCAGGAGCCCAAAAATTGGATGAATCACACCCTGGAGTTGGCAGCTGCAGCAGCAGGAGCCCAAACATTACTTTAAAGAGACACTGGGGTTGGCAGCAGGAGCCCAAAAATTGGATGAATCACACCCTGGAGTTGGCAGCAGCAGCAGCAGCAGCCCAAACATTACTTTAAAGAGACACTGGGGTTGGCTTCAGGAGCCCAAAAATTGGATGAATCACACCCTGGAGTTGGCAGCAGCAGTAGCAGCAGGAGCCCAAACATTACTTTAAAGAGACACTGGGGTTGGCAGCAGGAGCCCAAAAATTGGATGAATCACACCCTGGAGTTGGCAGCAGCAGGAGCCCAAACATTACTTTAAAGAGACACTGGGGTTGGCTTCAGGAGCCCAAAAATTGGATGAATCACACCCTGGAGTTGGCAGCAGCAGCAGCAGGAGCCCAAACATTACTTTAAAGAGACACTGGTGTTGGCTTCAGGAGCCCAAAAATTGGATGAATCACACCCTGGAGTTGCAAGCAGCAGTAGCTGCAGGAGCCCAAACATAGCTTGAAAGAGACACTGAAATTGGCTGCTGGAGCCCAAAAATTGGATGAATCACACCCTGGAGTTGGCAGCAGCAGCAGCAGCAGGAGCCCAAACATTACTTTAAAGAGACACTGGGGTTGGCTTCAGGAGCCCATAATTGGATGAATCACACCCTGGAGCTGGCAGCAGCAGCAGCAGCCCAAACATTACTGTAAAGAGACACTGGGGTTGGCTTCAGGAGCCCAAAAATTGGATGAATCACACCCTGGAGTTGGCAGCAGCAGCAGGAGCCCAAACATTACTTTAAAGAGACACTGGGGGTGGCAGCAGGAGCCCAAAAATTGGATAAATCACACCCTGGAGTTGGCAGCAGCAGCAGCAGAAGCCCAAACATAACTTTAAGGAGACACTGGAGTTGGCAGCAGGAGCCCAAAAATTGGATGAATCACACCCTGGAGTTGGCAGCAGCAGCAGCAGGAGCCCAAACATAACTTTAAAGAGACACTGGAGTTGGCAGCAGGAGCCCAAAAATTGGATGAATCACACCCTGGAGTTGGCAGCTGCAGCAGCAGGAGCCCAAACATTACTTTAAAGAGACACTGGGGTTGGCAGCAGGAGCCCAAAAATTGGATGAATCACACCCTGGAGTTGGCAGCAGCAGCAGCAGCAGCCCAAACATTACTTTAAAGAGACACTGGGGTTGGCTTCAGGAGCCCAAAAATTGGATGAATCACACCCTGGAGTTGGCAGCAGCAGTAGCAGCAGGAGCCCAAACATTACTTTAAAGAGACACTGGGGTTGGCAGCAGGAGCCCAAAAATTGGATGAATCACACCCTGGAGTTGGCAGCAGCAGGAGCCCAAACATTACTTTAAAGAGACACTGGGGTTGGCTTCAGGAGCCCAAAAATTGGATGAATCACACCCTGGAGTTGGCAGCAGCAGCAGCAGGAGCCCAAACATTACTTTAAAGAGACACTGGTGTTGGCTTCAGGAGCCCAAAAATTGGATGAATCACAC
The DNA here is from genome assembly GCA_027917425.1 of Gastrophryne carolinensis. NCBI lineage: Eukaryota > Metazoa > Chordata > Amphibia > Anura > Microhylidae > Gastrophryne > Gastrophryne carolinensis. The sequence goes on from CM051234.1 coordinate 432,118,830, forward strand.
CCTGGAGTTGCAAGCAGCAGCAGCTGCAGGAGCCCAAACATAGCTTGAAAGAGACACTGAAATTGGCTGCTGGAGCCCAAAAATTGGATGAATCACACCCTGGAGTTGGCAGCAGCAGCAGCAGCAGGAGCCCAAACATTACTTTAAAGAGACACTGGGGTTGGCTTCAGGAGCCCATAATTGGATGAATCACACCCTGGAGCTGGCAGCAGCAGCAGCAGCCCAAACATTACTGTAAAGAGACACTGGGGTTGGCTTCAGGAGCCCAAAAATTGGATGAATCACACCCTGGAGTTGGCAGCAGCAGCAGGAGCCCAAACATTACTTTAAAGAGACACTGGGGGTGGCAGCAGGAGCCCAAAAATTGGATAAATCACACCCTGGAGTTGGCAGCAGCAGCAGCAGAAGCCCAAACATAACTTTAAGGAGACACTGGAGTTGGCAGCAGGAGCCCAAAAATTGGATGAATCACACCCTGGAGTTGGCAGCAGCAGCAGGAGCCCAAACATTACTTTAAAGGGACACTGGGGTTGGCTTCAGGAGCCCAAAAATTGGATGAATCACACCCTGGAGTTGGCAGCAGCAGCAGGAGCCCAAACATAACTTTAAAGAGACACTGGAGTTGGCAGCAGGAGCCCAAAAATTGGATGAATCACACCCTGGGGTTGGCAGCAGAAGCAGCAGCAACAGCAGGAGCCCAAACATTACTTTAAAGAGACACTGGGGTTGGCTTCAGGAGCCCAAAAATTGGATGAATCACACCCTGGAGTTGCAAGAAGCAGCAGCAGCTGCAGGTGCCCAAACATAGCTTGAAAGAGACACTGCAGTTGGCTGCTGGAGCCCAAAAATTGGATGAATCACACCCTGGAGTTGGCAGCAGCGGCAGCAGGAGCCCAAACATTACTTTAAAGAGACACTGGGGTTGGCAGCAGGAGCCCAAAAATTGGATGAATCACACCCTGGAGTTGGCAGCAGCAGCAGAAGCAGCAGCCCAAACATTACTTTAAAGAGACACTGGGGTTGGCTTCAGGAGCCCAAAAATTGGATGAATCACACCCTGGAGTTGGCAGCAGCAGCAGGAGCCCAAACATAACTTTAATGACACACTGGAGTTGGCAGCAGGAGCCCAAAAATTGGATGAATCACACCCTGGAGTTGGCAGCAGCAGCAGCAGCAGTAGGAGCCCAAACATTACTTAAAAGAGACACTGGGGTTGGCTTTAGGAGCCCAAAAATTGGATGAATCACACCCTGGAGTTGGCAGCAGCAGCAGCAGGAGCCCAAACATTACTTTAAAGAGACACTGGGGTTGGCTTCAGGAGCCCAAATATTAGATGAATCACACCCTGGAGTTGGCAGCAGCAGCAGCAGAAGCCCAAACATTACTTTAAAGAGACACTGGGGTTGGCTTCAGGAGCCCAAAAATTGGATGAATCACACCCTGGAGTTGGCAGCAGCAGCAGGAGCCCAAACATTACTTTAAAGAGACACTGGGGTTGGCAGCAGGAGCCCAAAAATTGGATGAATCACACCCTGGAGTTGGCAGCAGCAGCAGCAGCAGGAGCCCAAACATTACTTTAAAGAGACACTGGAGTTGGCAGCAGGAGCCCAACAATTGGATGAATCACACCCTGGAGTTGGCAGCAGCAGCAGCAGGAGCAGCAGGAGCCCAAAAATTACTTTAAAGAGACACTGGGGTTGGCTTCAGGAGCCCAAACATTGGATGAATCACATCTTGGAGTTGCAAGCAGCAGGAGGCCAAAAATTGGCTGAAAGGCACACCCTGAAGTTGGCATCAGCAGGAGCCCAAAAATTGGTTGGAAGGCACATCCTGAAGTTGGCATCAGCAGGAGCCCAAAAATTGGCCTAAAGACATAAATATGTTTTGCACCATTTGGAAAGTGTAAAATGTGGCACCATGCTGAATCTAGTCGCATGCATCAGGCATTGGTGGGTGGAAATCCTGGCTGATCCATCCCTGATTCATTTTGACAAAGGTGAGTCTCTCCACATTTTTAGTTGACAGACGAGTTCTCCTCGCCGTAACTATGGCCGCACTAAACACCCGCTCAGATGGCACGCTACTTGCCGGGCAGGACAGCTTTTCCAGGGCAAACTCTGCTAGTTGCGGCCACAAATCAAGTTTGGCTGCCCAGAAGTCCAGCGGATCCAGCGGTGTGTTGGCATGGTCATGTCAAGGTATGACATGACCTGCTGGTTGAGGTCCTGCTCCAGGTCTTCCTGCTGCTCATGAGTAGCCTCACTATGCGGGTGTAGAAAGCTACTCATTAGCGACTGAAGACTGAGGCTGCTGCTGATGGAGCTGCTGCTGCTGCTCCTGCCAACCCCCCCAGCAGCCATGGCAGTTGAAGGTGAGCGCAGAGGTCCCCTCGAGTCAGACCTGCAAGAGTATGGACCATGGCGCAGATAGGCATCGGCCAACTGCCTACGTAGAATGTCTTTGTAGTAGTTCAGTTTGTCCTCCCTCTCGGTGGGTTTAAAAAATGCCCCCATTTTGTGCCGGAAGCAAGGGTCCAATAAGGTCTCGCCTTCCTCAAAACCCTCTAGCTCCTCTGGCTGCTCCTGCTCCTCCTCTTCTGTCCGCTGACTAGATAAACCAGCCATTTCGCCAAGCCTAAACTGTGCTTCACTGTGCCCCTCCTCTTCCTCCTCCAGTTCAGCTCCAACGGGGTTCATGTGGCCGTAAGATGTAGACGCCATGTCTCCAGTGCCCTGACCAGCCATGGTTTCCAACATGTGCTGTAGTACATGAAGCAGTGGAATCACGTCGTTCATCCCGTAATCCTGCCGACTGACAAATAAAGTGGCTTCCTCAAAGGGCCTGAGCAAACGGCAGGTGTCACGTATGAGCTGCCACTGGTTGACATTGAAGTTACACAGGGGAGTCCCCCTATCCACTTGGATCATCAGGAAATCCGTGATGGCTTTTCTCTGTTCATATAATCGGTCCAACATGTGAAGGGTGGAATTCCAACGGGTGGAAACATCGCAAATCAGACTATGTTGGGGGGATACCGTTCTGACGCTGTAGCTCAAGAAGGGTGTGTTTGGCGGTGTATGAGTGGCTGAAGTGCATGCAAAGTTTCCTTGAAGTTGTTAGGATTTCTTGCATATGGGGGGAACACTTCAGAAACCGCTTGACAACCAGATTGAAGACGTGAGCCAGGCAGGGGGCATGGGTCAGGCTTCCTTGGCGCAGCACAGACAAAATGTTCTTCCCATTGTCGGTAACCATGATTCCCATTTTAAGTTTTCTTGGAGTAAGCCATGTTTGGATTTCCTGATGAATAAATTTAAGCAGTTCCTCCCCTGTGTGACTCCTTTCGCCAAGACAAACCATTTGAAGCACTGTGTGACACCTCCGTGCCCTGCACACATGGTAGACTGGAGGGGCACTGAGACTTGAGCCTACAGTGGAGGGTGAGGAGATGGCGGAGGATGAGGAGGCCGAGTCGCACAGTGTCACAGGCCCAACGGGCAGGGAGCGCAGAGGCCGAAGCGGTGTGACCTGTCCAAGTTGCTGCTGCTGCTGCTGCAAAGGGACCACATTCACCCAGTGGGCCGTAAACGACATGTACTGTCCCTGACCGTAGTTACAGCTCCAGACGTCGGCGCTGCCATGCACTTTGCTAAACACCGACAGGCTCAAGGACTGGCCCACCTTCTGTTCAACAGAAATGTGCAGTGCTGGTACTGCCTTCTTGGCAAAGAAATGACGGATTGGGGCTCTCCACCTCGGCTCGGCACAAGCCATCAGTTCTCTGAAAGGTGCAGAGTCCACCACCTGAAAAGGGAGCGACTGCAGCACCAGCAACTTGGACAGGAGCACATTCAGCTTCTGCGCCGTAGGATGAGTGGGCGCATACTGCTGTCTCTTGGATATGGCTTCGCTGATGGATTGCTGGCGGGATGCATGACTTGGAGGAATAGGAGGAGGAGCAGGAGCGGCAGAGGATGGGTATGACGCACAGCTGCCTTCGGCTGAGGTGCTGGAGCCTTGGCTGGCAGAAATTGGGAGCGGCGTGCCATTTGGTGAGGAAGCAGACTGGACCACCCCTTGGGAGCCTCGGTTCTCCCAGGTCGCTTTATGGTGACGCATCATATGTTGACGCAGGGCCGTGGTGCCAACATTTGGGCCCTGGCCACGCTTCACCTTCTGCCTACATATCTTGCATGTGGCCATGTTACCCTCCTGCAGATGCTTCAGGAAAAACTGCCACACTGCCGAGTAGCTACTTTTCCCACCAACAGGCCTCACTGATTCGCTGCTATTGTCGGCAACTCCAGGAACCCCTGCCCCACTACCTCCCGATAAGGTAGCCTGCCGCGCAGCAGGTGCTCTTCCCCAGCCCCGGCCCCGTTTGGCTCCAGGCTTTACAATTGTGCCCCCATGCTGCCTGCCAACCATGCTGCTAACACCTTACTGCCTGAGCTGCTGACTCCGGGGCAACCTGCGCCCCTCTTCTCCTGATGATGGCGATGAAGCCCCTTCATCAACCGGCTCCCAAGTGCGATCGGCTTCATCGTCATCATCATTATCACCGAGTTGTGGCTGTACGTCACTGATGTTCGTGGATTCGTCAACAGTGTCTGGCACAGGAGCCGGAACGCTCGCAGCACCCACGACACTGTCCACATCACTATTTGTCTGCCTAGCTAAAGAAGCCACCTCCATTTCTTGGCTGGGCAGTAGCTGCTGACTGTCCTCTATCTGATCGTCCTCCTCACTAAAGAGTGGAGCTGAACCCAAAGCATAGGATACGTCGCTGGGGGAGGGAACGGCGTAGGACAGAGGCAATGGGAGGACAGGGACTGCTCTTGGGGCATGCCAACTCAGGGTTGTGTCAGAGGAACCTACCGACCCTAGACTGGGGGTCTCAGACGTAAGTTGTGATGATGCTGTTGATGAGCGCGTTAACCAATCTACCACGGCAGATGCGTTACTGGTGGAGACACGACCGCTAGCAGATACTGGCAGACCAGGTCTCTCACCGTGACTCCTGCTGCCACTCGCCCCTAGTCTGCTGCGACCTCTGCCTGCTGAATCTTGGCCTCTGCCACTCCTCTTTGAACACCCTGGCACATGTCTGCCTGACATTTTTATGTATTTCCTTATTTAGTATAAACATATAGGGTTCAATGTGCAGTTTTGCGGTGCCCTGCGGCCTGGTTTATTAAAAGCAGTCAAAAACAAATGGGATGCCCCCACAGCAGACCTGAGATCAGTATATATGCACAGCAACAGTGTCTAAGCAGGCTCCAACAGGCCAAATTACTTTAAATAACTGTGCAGCTTACAGTAAATACAGAGGCTAATGTTATGTTACAGAATGGGATGCCCCCAAGCAGGCTTTATAACAGTATATATGCACAGCAACAGTGTCTAAGCAGGCTCAAACAAGCCAAATTACTTTAAATAACTGTGCAGCTTACAGTAAATACAGAGGCTAATGTGATGTTACAGAATGTATATATGCATCAGTGTGTAAGCAGGCTCATACAGGCCAAATTACTTTAAATAACTGTTCAGCTTACAGTAAATACAGAGGCTAATGGTATGTTACAGAATGGGATGCCCCAAGCAGACTTGAGATCAGTATATATGCACACAGCAACAGTGTGTAAGCAGGCTCATACAGGCCAAATTACTTTAAATAACTGTGCAGCTTACAGTAAATATAGAGGCTAATGGTATGTTACAGAATGGGATGCCCCAAGCAGACTTGAGATCAGTATATATGCACACAGCAACAGTGTGTAAGCAGGCTCATACAGGCCAAATTACTTTAAATAACGGTGCAGCTTACAGTAAATTCAGATGCTAATGGTATGTTACAGAATGGGATGCCCCAAGCAGACTTGAGATCAGTATATATGCACACAGCAACAGTGTGTAAGCAGGCTCATACAGGCCAAATTACTTTAAATAACTGTGCAGCTTACAGTAAATACAGAGGCTAATGGTATGTTACAGAATGGGATGCCCCAAGCAGATTTGAGATCAGTATATATGCACACAGCAACAGTGTGTAAGCAGGCTCATACAGGCCAAATTATTTTAAATAACTGTGCAGCTTACAGTAAATACAGAGGCTAATGGTATGTTACAGAATGGGATGCCCCAAGCAGACTTGAGATCAGTATATATGCACACAGCAACAGTGTGTAAGCAGGCTCATACAGGCCAAATTGCTTTAAATAACTGTGCAGCTTACAGTAAATACAGAGGCTAATGGTATGTTACAGAATGGGATGCCCCACGCAGACTTGAGATCAGTGCACACAGCAACAGTGTGTAAGCAGGCTCATACAGGCCAAATTACTTTAAATAACTGTGCAGCTTACAGTAAATACAGAGGCTAATGGTATGTTACAGAATGGGATGCCCCAAGCAGACTTGAGATCAGTGCACACAGCAACAGTGTGTAAGCAGGCTCATACAGGCCAAATTACTTTAAATAACTGTGCAGCTTACAGTAAATACAGAGGCTAATGGTATGTTACAGAATGGGATGCCCCAAGCAGACTTGAGATCAGTGCACACAGCAACAGTGTGTAAGCAGGCTCATACAGGCCAAATTACTTTAAATAACTGTGCAGCTTACAGTAAATACAGAGGCTAATGGTATGTTACAGAATGGGATGCCCCAAGCAGACTTGAGATCAGTGCACACAGCAACAGTGTGTAAGCAGGCTCATACAGGCCAAATTACTTTAAATTACTGTGCAGCTTACAGTAAATACAGAGGCTAATGGTATGTTACAGAATGGGATGCCCCAAGCAGACTTGAGATCAGTATATATGCACACAGCAACAGTGTGTAAGCAGGCTCATACAGGCCAAATTACTTTAAATAACTGTGCAGCTTACAGTAAATATAGAGGCTAATGGTATGTTACAGAATGGGATGCCCCAAGCAGACTTGAGATCAGTATATATGCACACAGCAACAGTGTGTAAGCAGGCTCATACAGGCCAAATTACTTTAAATAACTGTGCAGCTTACAGTAAATTCAGAGGCTAATGGTATGTTACAGAATGGGATGCCCCAAGCAGACTTGAGATCAGTATATATGCACACAGCAACAGTGTGTAAGCAGGCTCATACAGGCCAAATTACTTTAAATAACTGTGCAGCTTACAGTAAATACAGAGGCTAATGGTATGTTACAGAATGGGATGCCCCAAGCAGACTTGAGATCAGTATATATGCACACAGCAACAGTGTGTAAGCAGGCTCATACAGGCCAAATTATTTTAAATAACTGTGCAGCTTACAGTAAATACAGAGGCTAATGGTATGTTACAGAATGGGATGCCCCAAGCAGACTTGAGATCAGTATATATGCACACAGCAACAGTGTGTAAGCAGGCTCATACAGGCCAAATTGCTTTAAATAACTGTGCAGCTTACAGTAAATACAGAGGCTAATGGTATGTTACAGAATGGGATGCCCCACGCAGACTTGAGATCAGTGCACACAGCAACAGTGTGTAAGCAGGCTCATACAGGCCAAATTACTTTAAATAACTGTGCAGCTTACAGTAAATACAGAGGCTAATGGTATGTTACAGAATGGGATGCCCCAAGCAGACTTGAGATCAGTGCACACAGCAACAGTGTGTAAGCAGGCTCATACAGGCCAAATTACTTTAAATAACTGTGCAGCTTACAGTAAATACAGAGGCTAATGGTATGTTACAGAATGGGATGCCCCAAGCAGACTTGAGATCAGTGCACACAGCAACAGTGTGTAAGCAGGCTCATACAGGCCAAATTACTTTAAATAACTGTGCAGCTTACAGTAAATACAGAGGCTAATGGTATGTTACAGAATGGGATGCCCCAAGCAGACTTGAGATCAGTATATATGCACACAGCAACAGTGTGTAAGCAGGCTCATACAGGCCAAATTACTTTAAATAACTGTGCAGCTTACAGTAAATATAGAGGCTAATGGTATGTTACAGAATGGGATGCCCCAAGCAGACTTGAGATCAGTATATATGCACACAGCAACAGTGTGTAAGCAGGCTCATACAGGCCAAATTACTTTAAATATCTGTGCAGCTTACAGTAAATACAGAGGCTAATGGTATGTTACAGAATGGGATGCCCCAAGCAGACTTGAGATCAGTATATATGCACACAGCAACAGTGTGTAAGCAGGCTCATACAGGCCAAATTACTTTAAATATCTGTGCAGCTTACAGTAAATACAGAGGCTAATGGGATGTTACAGAATGGGATGCCCCAAGCAGACTTGAGATCAGTGCACACAGCAACAGTGTGTAAGCAGGCTCATACAGGCCAAATTACTTTAAATAACTGTTCAGCTTACAGTAAATACAGAGGCTAATGGTATGTTACAGAATGGGATGCCCCAAGCAGACTTGAGATCAGTATATATGCACACAGCAACAGTGTGTAAGCAGGCTCATACAGGCCAAATTACTTTAAATAACTGTGCAGCTTACAGTAAATATAGAGGCTAATGGTATGTTACTGAATGGGATGCCCCAAGCAGACTTGAGATCAGTATATATGCACACAGCAACAGTGTGTAAGCAGGCTCATACAGGCCAAATTACTTTAAATAACGGTGCAGCTTACAGTAAATTCAGATGCTAATGGTATGTTACAGAATGGGATGCCCCAAGCAGACTTGAGATCAGTATATATGCACACAGCAACAGTGTGTAAGCAGGCTCATACAGGCCAAATTACTTTAAATAACTGTGCAGCTTACAGTAAATACAGAGGCTAATGGTATGTTACAGAATGGGATGCCCCAAGCAGACTTGAGATCAGTATATATGCACACAGCAACAGTGTGTAAGCAGGCTCATACAGGCCAAATTATTTTAAATAACTGTGCAGCTTACAGTAAATACAGAGGCTAATGGTATGTTACAGAATGGGATGCCCCAAGCAGACTTGAGATCAGTATATATGCACACAGCAACAGTGTGTAAGCAGGCTCATACAGGCCAAATTGCTTTAAATAACTGTGCAGCTTACAGTAAATACAGAGGCTAATGGTATGTTACAGAATGGGATGCCCCACGCAGACTTGAGATCAGTGCACACAGCAACAGTGTGTAAGCAGGCTCATACAGGCCAAATTACTTTAAATAACTGTGCAGCTTACAGTAAATACAGAGGCTAATGGTATGTTACAGAATGGGATGCCCCAAGCAGACTTGAGATCAGTGCACACAGCAACAGTGTGTAAGCAGGCTCATACAGGCCAAATTACTTTAAATAACTGTGCAGCTTACAGTAAATACAGAGGCTAATGGTATGTTACAGAATGGGATGCCCCAAGCAGACTTGAGATCAGTGCACACAGCAACAGTGTGTAAGCAGGCTCATACAGGCCAAATTACTTTAAATAACTGTGCAGCTTACAGTAAATACAGAGGCTAATGGTATGTTACAGAATGGGATGCTCCAAGCAGACTTGAGATCAGTGCACACAGCAACAGTGTGTAAGCAGGCTCATACAGGCCAAATTACTTTAAATTACTGTGCAGCTTACAGTAAATACAGAGGCTAATGGTATGTTACAGAATGGGATGCCCCAAGCAGACTTGAGATCAGTATATATGCACACAGCAACAGTGTGTAAGCAGGCTCATACAGGCCAAATTACTTTAAATAACTGTGCAGCTTACAGTAAATATAGAGGCTAATGGTATGTTACAGAATGGGATGCCCCAAGCAGACTTGAGATCAGTATATATGCACACAACAACAGTGTGTAAGCAGGCTCATACAGGCCAAATTACTTTAAATAACTGTGCAGCTTACAGTAAATACAGAGGCTAATGGTATGTTACAGAATGGGATGCCCCAAGCAGACTTGAGATCAGTATATATGCACACAGCAACAGTGTGTAAGCAGGCTCATACAGGCCAAATTATTTTAAATAACTGTGCAGCTTACAGTAAATACAGAGGCTAATGGTATGTTACAGAATGGGATGCCCCAAGCAGACTTGAGATCAGTATATATGCACACAGCAACAGTGTGTAAGCAGGCTCATACAGGCCAAATTGCTTTAAATAACTGTGCAGCTTACAGTAAATACAGAGGCTAATGGTATGTTACAGAATGGGATGCCCCACGCAGACTTGAGATCAGTGCACACAGCAACAGTGTGTAAGCAGGCTCATACAGGCCAAATTACTTTAAATAACTGTGCAGCTTACAGTAAATACAGAGGCTAATGGTATGTTACAGAATGGGATGCCCCAAGCAGACTTGAGATCAGTGCACACAGCAACAGTGTGTAAGCAGGCTCATACAGGCCAAATTACTTTAAATAACTGTGCAGCTTACAGTAAATACAGAGGCTAATGGTATGTTACAGAATGGGATGCCCCAAGCAGACTTGAGATCAGTGCACACAGCAACAGTGTGTAAGCAGGCTCATACAGGCCAAATTACTTTAAATAACGGTGCAGCTTACAGTAAATTCAGATGCTAATGGTATGTTACAGAATGGGATGCCCCAAGCAGACTTGAGATCAGTATATATGCACACAGCAACAGTGTGTAAGCAGGCTCATACAGGCCAAATTACTTTAAATAACTGTGCAGCTTACAGTAAATACAGAGGCTAATGGTATGTTACAGAATGGGATGCCCCAAGCAGACTTGAGATCAGTATATATGCACACAGCAACAGTGTGTAAGCAGGCTCATACAGGCCAAATTACTTTAAATAATTGTGCAGCTTACAGTAAATTCAGAGGCTAATGGTATGTTACAGAATGGGATGCCCCAAGCAGACTTGAGATCAGTATATATGCACACAGCAACAGTGTGTAAGCAGGCTCATACAGGCCAAATTGCTTTAAATAACTGTGCAGCTTACAGTAAATACAGAGGCTAATGGTATGTTACAGAATGGGATGCCCCAAGCAGACTTGAGATCAGTATATATGCACACAGCAACAGTGTGTAAGCAGGCTCATACAGGCCAAATTATTTTAAATAACTGTGCAGCTTACAGTAAATACAGAGGCTAATGGTATGTTACAGAATGGGATGCCCCAAGCAGACTTGAGATCAGTATATATGCACACAGCAACAGTGTGTAAGCAGGCTCATACAGGCCAAATTGCTTTAAATAACTGTGCAGCTTACAGTAAATACAGAGGCTAATGGTATGTTACAGAATGGGATGCCCCACGCAGACTTGAGATCAGTGCACACAGCAACAGTGTGTAAGCAGGCTCATACAGGCCAAATTACTTTAAATAACTGTGCAGCTTACAGTAAATACAGAGGCTAATGGTATGTTACAGAATGGGATGCCCCAAGCAGACTTGAGATCAGTGCACACAGCAACAGTGTGTAAGCAGGCTCATACAGGCCAAATTACTTTAAATAACTGTGCAGCTTACAGTAAATACAGAGGCTAATGGTATGTTACAGAATGGGATGCCCCAAGCAGACTTGAGATCAGTGCACACAGCAACAGTGTGTAAGCAGGCTCATACAGGCCAAATTACTTTCAATTACTGTGCAGCTTACAGTAAATACAGAGGCTAATGGTATGTTACAGAATGGGATGCCCCAAGCAGACTTGAGATCAGTATATATGCACACAGCAACAGTGTGTAAGCAGGCTCATACAGGCCAAATTACTTTAAATAACGGTGCAGCTTACAGTAAATTCAGATGCTAATGGTATGTTACAGAATGGGATGCCCCAAGCAGACTTGAGATCAGTATATATGCACACAGCAACAGTGTGTAAGCAGGCTCATACAGGCCAAATTACTTTAAATAACTGTGCAGCTTACAGTAAATACAGAGGCTAATGGTATGTTACAGAATGGGATGCCCCAAGCAGACTTGAGATCAGTATATATGCACACAGCAACAGTGTGTAAGCAGGCTCATACAGGCCAAATTATTTTAAATAACTGTGCAGCTTACAGTAAATACAGAGGCTAATGGTATGTTACAGAATGGGATGCCCCAAGCAGACTTGAGATCAGTATATATGCACACAGCAACAGTGTGTAAGCAGGCTCATACAGGCCAAATTGCTTTAAATAACTGTGCAGCTTACAGTAAATACAGAGGCTAATGGTATGTTACAGAATGGGATGCCCCACGCAGACTTGAGATCAGTGCACACAGCAACAGTGTGTAAGCAGGCTCATACAGGCCAAATTACTTTAAATAACTGTGCAGCTTACAGTAAATACAGAGGCTAATGGTATGTTACAGAATGGGATGCCCCAAGCAGACTTGAGATCAGTGCACACAGCAACAGTGTGTAAGCAGGCTCATACAGGCCAAATTACTTTAAATAACTGTGCAGCTTACAGTAAATACAGAGGCTAATGGTATGTTACAGAATGGGATGCCCCAAGCAGACTTGAGATCAGTGCACACAGCAACAGTGTGTAAGCAGGCTCATACAGGCCAAATTACTTTAAATAACTGTGCAGCTTACAGTAAATACAGAGGCTAATGGTATGTTACAGAATGGGATGCCCCAAGCAGACTTGAGATCAGTGCACACAGCAACAGTGTGTAAGCAGGCTCATACAGGCCAAATTACTTTAAATAACTGTGCAGCTTACAGTAAATACAGAGGCTAATGGGATGTTACAGAATGGGATGCCCCAAGCAGACTTGAGATCAGTGCACACAGCAACAGTGTGTAAGCAGGCTCATACAGGCCAAATTACTTTAAATAACTGTGCAGCTTACAGTAAATACAGAGGCTAATGGTATGTTACAGAATGGGATGCCCCAAGCAGACTTGAGATCAGTATATATGCACACAGCAACAGTGTGTAAGCAGGCTTATACAGGCCAAATTACTTTAAATAACTGTGCAGCTTACAGTAAATACAGAGGCTAATGGTATGTTACAGAATGGGATGCCCCAAGCAGACTTGAGATCAGTATATATGCACACAGCAACAGTGTGTAAGCAGGCTCATACAGGCCAAATTACTTTAAATAACTGTGCAGATTACAGTAAATACAGAGGCTAATGGTATGTTACAGAATGGGATGCCCCAAGCAGACTTGAGATCAGTATATATGCATACAGCAACAGTGTGTAAGCAGGCTCATACAGGCCAAATTACTTTAAATAACTGTGCAGCTTACAGTAAATACAGAGGCTAATGGTATGTTACAGAATGGGATGCCCCAAGCAGACTTGAGGTCAGTGCACACAGAAACAGTGTGTAAGCAGGCTCATACAGGCCAAATTACTTTAAATAACTGTGCAGCTTACAGTAAATACAGAGGCTAATGGTATGTTACAGAATGGGAAGCCTCAAAGCAGACTTGAGATCAGTATATATGCACACAGCAACAGTGTGTAAGCAGGCTCATACAGGCCAAATTACTTTAAATAACTGTGCAGCTTACAGTAAATACAGAGGCTAATGGGATGTTACAGAATGGGATGCCCCAAGCAGACTTGAGATCAGTATATATGCACACAGCAACAGTGTGTAAGCAGGCTCATACAGGCCAAATTACTTTAAATAACTGTGCAGCTTACAGTAAATACAGAGGCTAATGGTATGTTACAGAATGGGATGCCCCAAACAGACTTGAGATCAGTGCACACAGCAACAGTGTGTAAGCAGGCTCATACAGGCCAAATTACTTTAAATAACTGTGCAGCTTACAGTAAATACAGAGGCTAATGGTATGTTACAGAATGGGATGCCCCAAGCAGACTTGAGATCAGTGCACACAGCAACAGTGTGTATGCAGGCTCATACAGGCCAAATTACTTTAAATAACTGTGCAGCTTACAGTAAATACAGAGGCTAATGGTATGTTACAGAATGGGATGCCTCAAAGCAGACTTGAGATCAGTATATATGCACACAGCAACAGTGTGTAAGCAGGCTCATACAGGCCAAATTATTTAAATAACTGTGCAAGTTACAGTAAATACAGAGGCTAATGGTATGTTACAGAATGGGATGCCCCAAGCAGACTTGAGATCAGTGCACACAGCAACAGTGTGTAAGCAGGCTCATACAGGCCAAATTACTTTAATTAACTGTACAGCTTACAGTAAATACAGAGGCTAATGGGATGTTACAGAATGGGATGCCCCAAGCAGACTTGAGATCAGTGCACACAGCAACAGTGTGTAAGCAGGCTCATACAGGCCAAATTACTTTAAATAACTGTGCAGCTTACAGTAAATACAGAGGCTAATGGTATGTTACAGAATGGGATGCCCCAAGCAGACTTGAGATCAGTGCACCCAGCAACAGTGTGTAAGCAGGCTCATACAGGCCAAATTACTTTAAATAACTGTGCAGCTTACAGTAAATACAGAGGCTAATGGGATGTTACAGAATGGGATGCCCCAAGCAGACTTGAGATCAGTATATATGCACACAGCAACAGTGTGTAAACAGGCTCATACAGGCCAAATCACTTTAAATAACTGTGCAGCTTACAGTAAATACAGAGGCTAATGGTATGTTACAGAATGGGATGCCCCAAGCAGACTTGAGATCAGTGCACACAGAAACAGTGTGTATGCAGGCTCATACAGGCCAAATTACTTTAAATAACTGTGCAGCTTACAGTAAATACAGAGGCTAATGGTATGTTACAGAATGGGATGCCTCAAAGCAGACTTGAGATCAGTATATATGCACACAGCAACAGTGTGTAAGCAGGCTCATACAGGCCAAATTATTTAAATAACTGTGCAAGTTACAGTAAATACAGAGGCTAATGGTATGTTACAGAATGGGATGCCCCAAACAGACTTGAGATCAGTGCACACAGCAACAGTGTGTAAGCAGGCTCATACAGGCCAAATTACTTTAATTAACTGTGCAGCTTACAGTAAATACAGAGGCTAATGGGATGTTACAGAATGGGATGCCCCAAGCAGACTTGAGATCAGTGCACACAGCAACAGTGTGTAAGCAGGCTCATACAGGCCAAATTACTTTAAATAACTGTGCAGCTTACAGTAAATACAGAGGCTAATGGTATGTTACAGAATGGGATGCCCCAAGCAGACTTGAGATCAGTGCACCCAGCAACAGTGTGTAAGCAGGCTCATACAGGCCAAATTACTTTAAATAACTGTGCAGCTTACAGTAAATACAGAGGCTAATGGTATGTTACAGAATGGGATGCCCCAAGCAGACTTGAGATCAGTATATATGCACACAGCAACAGTGTGTAAACAGGCTCATACAGGCCAAATCACTTTAAATAACTGTGCAGCTTACAGTAAATACAGAGGCTAATGGTATGTTACAGAATGGGATGCCCCAAGCAGACTTGAGATCAGTGCACACAGCAACAGTGTGTAAGCAGGCTCATACAGGCCAAATTACTTTAAATAACTGTGCAGCTTACAGTAAATACAGAGGCTAATGGTATGTTACAGAATGGGATGCCCCAAGCAGACTTGAGATCAGTGCACACAGCAACAGTGTGTAAGCAGGCTCATACAGGCCAAATTACTTTAAATAACTGTGCAGCTTACAGTAAATACAGAGGCTAATGGTATGTTACAGAATGGGATGCCCCAAGCAGACTTGAGATCAGTGCACACAGCAACAGTGTGTAAGCAGGCTCATACAGGCCAAATTACTTTAAATAACTGTGCAGCTTACAGTAAATACAGAGGCTAATGGTATGTTACAGAATGGGATGCCCCAAGCAGACTTGAGATCAGTATATATGCACACAGCAACAGTGTGTAAGCAGGCTCATACAGGCCAAATTACTTTAAATATCTGTGCAGCTTACAGTAAATACAGAGGCTAATGGTACGTTACAGAATGGGATGCCCCCAAGCAGACTTGAGATCAGTATATATGCACACAGCAACTATGTGTAAGCAGGCTCATACAGGCCAAATTACTTTAAATAACTGTGCAGCTTACAGTAAATACAGAGGCTAATGGTATGTTACAGAATGGGATGCCCCAAGCAGACTTGAGATCAGTGCACACAGCAACAGTGTGTAAGCAAGCTCATACAGGCCAAATTACTTTAAATAACTGTGCAGCTTACAGTAAATACAGAGGCTAATGGTATGTTACAGAATGGGATGCCCCAAGCAGACTTGAGATCAGTTTATATGCACACAGCAACAGCGTGTAAGCAGGCTCATACAGGCCAAATTACTTTAAATAACTGTGCAGCTTACAGTAAATACAGAGGCTAATGGTATGTTACAGAATGGGATGCCCCAAGCAGACTTGAGATCAGTGCACACAACAACAGTGTGTAAGCAGGCTCATACAGGCCAAATTACTTTAAATAACTGTGCAGCTTACAGTAAAAACAGAGGCTAATGGTATGTTACAGAATGGGATGCCCCAAGCAGACTTGAGATCAGTATATATGCACACAGCAACAGTGTGTAAGCAGGCTCTCACAGGCCAAATTAATTTAAATAACTGTGCAGCTTACAGTAAATACAGAGGCTAATGAGATTTTACAAAATGGTTCCTACAGCAGACTTGAGATCAGTTCAGTATATATGCACAGTAAGTGTATAAGCAGCCTGAAAACGCTAACAAAGCCAGTCAGCCAGCCAGTAACACTCAGGCTGGATGAAAAAAAAAAAAATCTCCCTGTGACTGCCTCCGATTTTTCCTAACTTTCCCTGCTTCTTGCTGACTTCCTGCCTGTCTCCTGCCTGTCCCTGTCTGTCCCTGTCTCTCTAACTGTCTCTCCCTGACTACAGCAGCGTCCTGTCTCTCCCGAATGCAATAGAGAAATGAGGAAAAGCAAGATGTCCGCCGCCTTAAATAGTGCTGTGACGTTACCGGGCTTGCTGGCTGCTGATAGGCTGCATGTGACTGCCCCAGCATGCACTGGAGCGGGGTAGATGTCTGGACATGTCCCGTCCGCCATCTTAGAATGCCTGTAATGTAAATGAATGGATGTTAAAGGAAAACTTCGAGCGATCGAAGCACGGGGAAATTCGGATTCGATCCGAATCGAATTTTTCATGAAATTTGGATCGAATCCGGGGTCGTCCGGATCGATTCGTTCATCCCTATTTGTAACAAAGGGCCCATTTTTCAGGGGATGTCTTCTTTTTCTTCCATAAACAATTTACATTTTTATTCTAAAATTGATAAAGTCCAGTGGCCCATGTTCCTGCTGGGCACCACGCCTTAAAAAAAGTTATTTTTGCTATAGGCTACTGTGTCCATAGTGGTCTGTTCCCTCTATATAGTTCCATGGCATCTGGACGGCTCCACATTATGATACAGGCTGTCCTGTAACACTTGTATCATATTAGCATAGGGGGTTGCTAGACAGAAATGGCCCTGGTCGTGACAGTGACTTTCTTAAAGCGAAACAAATCCCAGGATTTTGACTATACTGGGATATATTCCTTACACAATTGTGCGAAACCCACTAGATCAGTCCGAGAAAACCTTTTTCCTGGTCCTACGGCGCATGAATCGTCTCTCTCCAATCAGAAATCTTTGCAGTGCATATTGATTCTTGGCAAATGGCCCTGTGTATGGCAATCAGGAGTGAAAGCACCTGCATCCCCAGATGCAGACATGCTCCTGTCCCCAGTCTATCTGAATAGCTTGGAGTAATGCTCCACAGTCCAGAGATGCTGGGGAAGCAGCAGCTGATATTTAATTCAGTGAGGGAGCCAGGAAGAAGATTATTTTCGAGGCAAACCAGGGGGGGGGGGTTAATTTCACGCAGTGGGGTATCTCAATTTGCCCCAGGAAAAGGCCAGCAGCCAGCTCTAGAATCTTTCAGATTCCAGATCTGGCCTTGTTAGGTTTTTTTAAAAATAAAATTGCTACCTCATGTCATTGAGAAAATAAATTTAAATCTATTTTTTACATTTTTGCGCACAGCCCTGCCACAAAACTCCCTTCCTCTATGGCTGGGGCACTCCCGAGACTCCATGATTGAGACTCGCAAGTACAAGTTCCTTTATGTGGTTTCCATCTCTGGAATACAATGGAGCATCTGACAGGTAAGTAGAAGCATTTATTAAGTGCTTAACCTGGATAACTGGGAGGATTTAATCACATGCTCCAGAAACCATTAACGTGTTACTAGGTAACCCAATTTAAAGTACACACAAAAAAAGAACACATTTTAATACTCCACCTTTCCACCCTAGTTCAGTTGAATAAAACAGGGTTACTAAACCCAAAGAAAAGATTAAGGAGCTTATTGAGGCACCTCTCTACTCCTCGCCCAAAGCGGCAGATGAACCCAACAAGCACCAGAAAGTCAGGCAGGTTATTCCCAGGCTTGCCCATTTTGACAGGCTGGTGGAAAAGGAGTGGGAGAAATTGGATAAGCTTCCCTCTCTTCCTAAGTTCCTGGATGCCAAGTACCCCTTTCCAGATTAGGCGGTCAAGGTTTGGTCTTCGACACCTGAGGTACACAAACCAGTGTTATGTCTGGCGCGGCACACCTTCATCCCTACTTTGGATTGTGCGGCCTTGAGAGACCCGGCGGATAGGAGATTGGACAAACTGGCCAGGAATGCGTTCTCCATGGGGTCGGTCATGCGCCCAGCTTGGCATGGACTGGATAAATCAGCAAAAGAGGCATTTGCGGCATGGAGGTTTGCACTCCTCTGCACTTCCCTTGAATGCCATCGCTATGGAAGTCTTCAGATACATTCCGCCGGCTATGGGCGACTTGGTTCATCTGGTGGCTAGGGGCTTGCCTTGCTGGTCACCTTGTGACGCATGGTCTAGCTAAAACAGTGGTTGGCCAACACTGCTTCTAAGAAGATGCTTACTGCCCTCCCCATTTTGGGGCATTTTCAGCAAGCCTCTGGATGACCTTGTCTGGAAGGCCTAGTCGACTAGGCTTCCACAGAAATGGAGGACCTCCTTTTAGCAGGTCGTCAAATTTTCATCCCTTCCAGAAGTTCTGAGGTTTAACAGACTCCAGATGACGCAAGGATTTTTTGGGTAAGCAAAAGCCACTAGCCAAACCTAAACCCCAGTGGACCAGCTGGCCTAAGCTCCCAGCCAAGCCCTCTCAGGGTTAATGGGGTGCCCTCACATGACTGAGTGGGGGGACGGCTTCTGCACTATGCACTGGTGTGGAGGGAACGGATATCCAATGCCTGGGTCCAGGAGGTTGTTTCTTATGGATACAAGTTCAAGTTCAGGACCAAGCCTCCTCAAAGGTTTGTGACGTCTAAGCCTTCCCGTGTTGTGGAAAGGGCGGTGGCTCATGACCGATAGAGCTCTTGCTAGACAGGGGAGTTGTAGTACCTGTGCCCCCCTCAAAGCTGGGCTGTGGCTTCTACTCAGTACTACTCATCAGCCTCAAGAAGGACAGGTCCATTCTGGTGATCCTGTGCTTTGCGGTGGGTGCCTAACATTAACAATTTGTGCCACTGCCATTTGGACTGTCCACTGCCCCGCGAGTGTTCACAAAGGTCTTGGTGGCGGTGATGGCACTCCTGTAGAGGCAAGGTGTGCACATTACCCCATACCTGGATGACTTGCTCCCATCTCTGGCAGACGCACTACAGGATGTTCAGATGGTCATTTCAACGCTGGAACTTTTCAGGTGGGTGATCAACTACTCCAAGGCCCAGGTGGTTCCCTCCATGGTGGCAACTTATCTAAGTTTGACATTGGATACTTGATGGACACGGGTCCTTCTTCTGGTGCAGAAGGAGGCGGCTCTTCAGGAGACGCTGAGGTTGCTGCTGACAGCCAAACATTCCCCAATCAAACAGGGCATGCGTCTCCTTGGCCTGATGGTGTCTACCATAGAGGCAGTTCCATATGCCCCGTTCCGCGCCAGGCCCCTAAAAATGCCCCTCCTAATGAAATGGTGCAGAACTGTGCAGATGTTGTACTGTCGCTTGACAGTCTGAATTGGTGGCTGGACAAGCAGTCGCTGGTAGTGGGTCGGTCATCCTGACCACAGACGCCAGACGGTTTGTGGTGGTGTTCTGGACAACTAGGCGGTTCAGGGTCTCTGGGGCCTGCAAGAGCACAGTCTTCCAAACAATGTGATGGAACTGAGGGCGATTGGGCTGGTTCCAATCAATGTGTTGGAACCGGGGCTTTCCAGTCAGGGAACAGTCAGACAGGGCTGTGGCCTGCATACGTTATCAGGGGACGGCTCAGGCATTCCAGGAAGTAAGTCGCATCATAAGGTGGGCAGAACTTCACGTTCCATGCATCTCGGCAGTTCACAGTCCGGGGTGGAGAATCTGCAGGCTGATTATTTGAGCAGGAAGACGGTGGACCAGGGGGAATGGTCCCTTCAACAGGACATATTTCAAGCCCTCTGCGGCCAGTGCCAGACGTGGATCTCTTTGCATTTTGTTACAATCGTAGGATTTATAGGCTCGTGTCTAGGGTGTGAGACCCCCTTGTCATGGCGGTCGACGTGCTGTCCATTCCCTGGTCAGGGTACAACCTGCTCTAGGTATTCCCACCACTGTCACTTATGGGTTATATGTTAAAGAAGGGCAACTGCAAGCAGATCCCTATCATCCTGATCACCCCACACTGGCCCAGAGGGGTGTGGTTCACGGATCTAGTCAGCCTGGCAATGGAGCCCCTGTGGCAACTCCCCAACCACCCAGATATTCTACAACAGGGTCGTCTGCGGCACCCTAATTCTCAAGATCTGACTTTAGCGGGGTTTGTCCGCCACAGTAATTCGGACCTTGATTCGAGCACGGAAACAGCTGTCCTCTAGATATTAGAAATTGGAGGGCATTCATGTCGTGGTGTGAATCTAAGGGCAACTCCTGTAGGAGGTTTCTGTACAAAAAATGTTCGATTTCCTCCAGCAAAGCCTGGTCGCTTATCTACAGCCCAGCACCCTTAAGGGCCAGGTCTCAGCCATTTTATTCCCAATGGACAATGGCAGAGCATTGATTATTCTGCACTTCGCTAGTCCCGCCCTGGGATCTCAATCTGGTACTATCAGCACTTCAGTGGCCCCCCATGGTGGAGGCTTCCCTGGCGACGCTCACATTGAAGGTGGCTTTTCTTGTGGCCTCCATCCGGCGGGCTTCAGAGCTGGTAGCACTTCGATAGGATCACCCTTTCTGGTGCTGCATTAAGACAAAGCAGTGTTTCATGTGAAGCAGGATTTTTTGCTCAAGGTGGTCTCTCCCTTCCATCTTAATCAGGAGATGAGTGCTAACCTCTTTGTGCCCATGCTCCACTCACCATAAGGAGCGACTCTTGCATTCCCTCAATGTGATCAGGGTATTAAACTATTACTTGGCCTCTACTCGAGAGCTACCTAAGATGGATGTCTTGTTCGTGATTGGCCACTCGTCCAATCAGCGCGCTCGGAGCCACTGAGCTATGCGTGTCAATGTGGCGTCAAAGCTCAGCGGCTCCGAGCATGCTGGCGGTCGCATCTCGTGCTTTCCTCTAACAGTGAGCGCGCCCACGCATGCGCCATTGGACCGAGATTCAGGTAAGGTTTGCGGGCGTCCTGGGGGGTTTCACACAGCGGGGCATCCCGATTTGGATGCCCCGCTGGGAGGTAATGGATCGGCCCGGGAATCTTATAGATTCCCGGGTCGATCGTGCTGGGTTTTGGTCCTCTTTAAATAGCTCTAGGCTGGAGGCAAACGTCAAGATGGTATCTGGCCCCTTCTAGGATTGGAAGAATGAGTAGTAGAGGGAAAGGATAAACTTCTTTAGAGGTTGTAATGTTAAGGGTGACATGTTACATAAATTATGGCTATGCCCGAGAGCAACGAAAGGTTTTCGCGGCATAATCAGTCGCACTCACAGGGGAAGAAATTCAATGAAAACCTAGATTGGCACTACTGGGCCCTATGAGGGAGGGACTAGTGGTGGTCAAATGAAGCCTCTTTCTGGAAGAAGACAAACATTTAGTTCAGCCATTTTATCCAGAAAGTTAGCAGGATTTTGATACACTAAACATTAATGTGCTTTTTGATGAATCACTAGTATGAATTTGAAGCTCTATGGGAATTATGGCAAGTTTTTACCAACGGCGGTTATAAGGTAGTAGAGATGAATGGCTACCCCCCTTCTTTTTTCTTTCTTTCTTGTTTCTTATCTTCTTTCATTTCTTTATCTTTTCTTTTTGGGGATTTATGTATTCTCTTTGCAGATAGAAAATTCAAGCATAGCTAATCCTGAGACTAGGGCTAAGTAGACTTTTCTACTGAAGTTTTACAGATTTGATACTGGAATTCCCAAAATAGCATTTTGTTTGCAAGCGTTGATAACTGTACTGAAACAATTTTGACAATAAAATATGTTGAAACATAAAATGTAAAGTTTTGTAATGCAGTAGTTTGCAGCACTTTCTTTTTTTCCCCAGGGCAAATGGCAAAATTAATGAAACATTGAGCAAGCTAACTTCTGGCCAATAACCACTAACCTGGATCTGTGATCTTTAATTATCTGGGATACAAACATATAAATGACTCCATTTACCACAATGTAACAGGTACTTCTTCACTGTGGAAGTTCTGCTCTATACTGTAGAAAATTTAAAGACTGGATACTAATGATTTTAAATCTTTCAGATTCTACATATTCCTGGGTATTTACACTAGAAACAGAAGCTAAGGTTTGTTTTAGCCAAATGTCTTCTTTTTATTTAAAGAGTAAGTCCACTTTCGATTGAATTATTTAAAGTGTATACTTTTATGTGGCAAAATTATGTCTTAAAGTTGCTGAGCTGATCTAGATTTTTTTAATTTTTTCTAATGGTAGCAAATGTGAGTCTGGAAGCAGTTTTTACTATCTGCAATATATTGCTATTGGCAACATACACCAAGTGCAGACTTGGAGGCCGATTCATTAATAGCGGCAGGTAGCGACAGTTGAGCGACTGTAGCAGTATTTTCACAGCGCCCGCTAGTAGTCGCTGTGCTTGGCCGTTGTTCGGTTGTTGATAGCGACTGAGTCGGTGTGCAGTAATGTTGAATATTGGGTGAGGAGTCGCTATTTGACAGGTTCCGCGCTGTATGGGAGCGCATCATAGCGACCGGCTCCCACCATATTCATTAACAAATCACGCTCAAAAAAATTCTCACGCTGTGAAATGCATGTTTAAACCCCAGAGCGCTGACGGCGATGGGTTAAAAGTAGTTTTTTAACCCCCAAACAACCATATTTTTGGAAACCAAAAAAAACAAGTTTTTTAAATAATTTTGTAATATGAATACATTAATATCAGACCTGTAATATCAATTCTGCACAATTTTTTTTTTTTTTTTACCTTAAAAAAAATATCTAACATGCCAGAAGTGGTCACAGAATTTTTCACAAAAAAAAAAACAAAACATTAATAACAATTAATTATTAATATTTAAAGATTGTTCCATTGAAATCCATTGGAGAGCGCCAGGTAGCGAGAGGTCATACCTGTCGCTGTTCAAGGTCGGACGCTGGCGCTGTGGGCTGAGGCTGGAATAACGATGAATGAGTCGCTATATGGCGCTATCTCAGTCGCTAAGCAGGATTGGCTGATAAATGTGTGATTGTGATGGGGAGCCGGCGTTCTCGTGGCGGTGCCCGTCATTACCGGTCGCTCACCAGTCGCTACCTGTCGCTGTTCCTTCATAAATAAGGGCCTTGGTGTAAGTTGCCAATAGTAACATATTGTAAATAGTTGCACAGGACACTGCTGTTGGGTATCACCTCAGCAGGATTGTTTAGTGTGTACATGACTCGCTTCTCTATTCTTGGGGTTCAGACTTGATGTACATTGCCAATAGCAACCGATTGCAGATAGTAAAAACTACTTTTTTTTTTCTTTTTAATCTCAAATAATGTTGTGACCTCTTCTGGCATAGAAAAAGCCATTTTTTCAAAAAATTTTCATGTTTTATATATTTCTGCAGAAATGACATTACAGGTCTGGCATTAAAGTGTTCATGTTACAATGTTATTCCAAAGTAATAACCTATGCATTTGCTTTGTTACTGGTGGATACATGCTGAAAAACAGACTTTAAACACACAGCCTCCGGCGCTCTGGCCTTCAGAGAAGCATTTTTCAGCGCCAGAGTTTTGAGAGTTTTGTGAGGCTGTTTTTTTAATGAATATGTTGTAAGTCGGTCGCACTGAGCAGTCGCTAACATGCGCTCCTTTACAGCTCTGTACTGGTCAAATAGCGACTCCTCACAATGTATTCATCATTACTGCACAGCAACGGGCAGGCTGATTCATCACTAATGCCAGGTAGTGACAGATGAGCTTCTGTAGCAGGCATTTTCAGAGTGCCCCCTAGTAGTCACTGTGCTCGGCCATGGGTCGCTAGTTTATAGCGACTCAGTCGCTGTGCAGTAATGATGAATACATTGTGAGAAGTCGCTATTTGATCAGTACAGCGCTGTATGGGAGCGCATGTTAGCGACTGGTCAGTGCGACCGACTCACAACATAAAAAACAGCCTCACACAACTCCGGCGCTGAAAAATGCTTCTCTGAAGCCCAGAGTGCCGGAGGCTTTGTGTTTAAAGTCTGTTTTTCAGCATGTATCCACCAGTAACAAAGCGACAACATATGGAATTACATTGTTATAACATTGTAACATTAACACTTTAATGCCAGACCTGTAATGTCATTTCTGAGGATAAAAAATGAAATATTTGTGAAAAAAATGCTTTTTCAATGCCAGGAGAGGTCACAACATTATTTGAGATTAAAAAAAAAAAACAACGTTTAAAGAGAAGAAAAGTATTGTCCACTGAAATGTATGGGAGAGCGACAGGTAGCGAGAGGTCATACCTGGCGCTGTGCAAGGCTGAACACCGGCGCTGTTCGCTGAGGCTGGGATAATGATGAATCGGACGCTACATGGCGCTATCCCAGTCGCTCAACAGATTCTGCTTGATAAATGTGTAATTGCGTGACGTGTCTGGCGTTCACCTGTCGCTACCTCTCATTAACAAGGCACTACCTGACGCTATCCCTTCATGAATAAGGGCCTGAGTTGCTATGAACTAGCGACCCACGGCCGAACACAGCGACTACCAGTGGGCGCTCTGAAATGCCTGCTACAGACGCTCATCTGTCGCTACCTGGCGTTAGTGATGAATCAGCCTGTCCGTTTAATTCAGCAACATTAGTTGCAGTCGGCACTGCTTTAATTTTTAAGTAAAGTAACTATATGATATAGAAGACAAAACATTGATTAAATACTACTACTACTACTACTACTACTACTACTATTTACTACTCTGTGATATATATATATATATATCTATATATATATATATATATATATATATATATATATATATATATTTTACTATTATTATAGACATTTAAAATCAATCTCTCTCTCTCTCTCTCTCTTTCTCTCTCTATATATATATATATATATATACACACATTTTAAGATGATCTACTTTTTTATTTTACATGTAACTCTAACTGCAAAATACACTCACACACATGCAGATACATGACCCCACATACATTTAAACCCCTAATTTTTGTTTGTGAATAATTATGCCTGACTGTGAAAATGAGTAGGGTCTTTACCGGCCAGCTTAGCAGATACAGTGTGGCCCAGCCAAGTGCAGCTAAAATATATCACTAAAATTACTTCTAACCACTTTAAAAAATGGGGTTCCCCCTGGGACGGGGGATCCTATGCCTTTCTTTTAAAATTAAGCCTTTATGTCCCACCATGTCTCAGGTATAAAAGGCTTCCAGCAGCAGCAGGAGAGCAGAAACCAGAGTGATCATCGTGGGACACAGTTTTTGGGGATAGATTTGAGGTAGGTTTGAGTATTGAAAAAAATTAAATAATAAAATATTTTTCCTGATGTGTGTGTGTGTGCTTTTTTATTTAACCCTTTGTGAACTGGTAAGGGATCCATGAGACCCCTATACTAGTTTACAAGGCTTGGGGTCTGGCAATCACCTGCGCCATGTGGGTGACTTGCCATTAACCCTAAGTCTCCTATTACCTGCCTCCCCAAAACCCGGGTGGGGGGGGCAGATAAGCCCAGGGGCCACAACAGCTGTGCAGGCTTGTAGCCTTTAGGGCCGAGAGCCAGCGCTGGCCTTCGAACCCTGGTCTACAAGCCCCCATAGCTTCTGCCTGGGCTAGCTATGTGGGGAACGGGGGACCCAGCACCATTTTTTGCATTTAACGCTTTATAGTGTAGATAGTAGTTGTATTTTATTTGTAAATGTTATAAAGAGCTTTTTTTTAGAGAGAGTATTGTGTGTATAACAGCTCTAGGGGATGTGTGGTTGAGCTGCACCTATTGGGGGGTGACCAGTGTCCCCTGTGTGTAAAAGATGTGGGTTGGGCTATGTTAGTTCTACTTTAAGGTATGCAGAGCTAAAAATAGGATAAGGCGCACTTTGGATTGGTTAGGTTTGGGAGGTTGGGTGCGTTTTCTGGGGTTGGGTAATAGTTATCTGTTTCGGTGGGACAGGTAAGTATTTTTCTTTTTCCGGGTTTAGGTGGGAAAGGTAAGTCTGGTGATGCCCTAAAATTGTCTTTGTTTAGTTAATCCTCTTTGCTGTTAGTGTCTTGCTCATAGATTATTAGTCTACAAAGCAAATGGTAAAATGACAAGGAAAAAAATGGAAGTAAAGAAGTAAAAAGGTAAAAAAATTTTTGAATAAGTAAAAATATCCAGTACGAAATGGGGGTTAGGTCCCTTGAATTTATCCAAAGGGTTAAGGGAGAGGAGACTTTATGATGGAGCTGTGTGGGATTATATATGCAAGCTCTCTAGTGCAGAGTCGGGGTGGTCCTTCTTAGAACAACTTCAGAGTGTGTGTGTAGGTGTTTCAATACAGTATTGCACTTTTGTGTTATGTTATACAGTAATAATAGAATTACAGAAAAATTAGACAAATAAAAAAAAAATATACAGCTCACCGCCACGGCCCAGGATAGGCTGTGAGTATTTGGTATCAGCTTACTGGATCCGGGAGATGGGTGGCTTGGTGCCCAGGATGGGTGGCTTGGTGCCCAGAAAGCCGCTGGTGTGGTGCTGTGCTGGATAGTGATTGAAGGTATATAATCAAGCCGCTCCTGTGGTTTGAAATACTATGCAGGCTCCTGCGGCTTAAAATGGAAAGGATCTGGCCGCTCCTGTGGCTTAGATCAGTATGCAGGCGGGAAGGAAGACTGACCGCTCCTTCGGGTTTGAGCGGTAGCGGTTTTGTTTTCTCTTGAGTCATGTGGTTACAGACGCGCGTTTCGTCAGGATGAACTACATTTGTTAAGTCACTTTTTATTGTTTAGGCATTGTAAATCATAATTCCCTGTAATAACAAAAGGATGCCCAGGACTTTGAATTAGTCTTGTTAATACGTTTAGATCCTATATATGCACACTAGGGACCATCCTATTTATTCCAACCTCCAGTGGCCACAAGAAGGCATTACACCACCTGTACACTGTAAATCTTATTTAGTTGTGACCATGTACAGTACATGTTTAAAAATTCTGTCGTCCAACTGCAATATATAAATTTGTTTCAGATTTGAGTTATGATAAGTGTATTTGCTTTCATTTCTTTTGCACTCATTGTTTCATTAAAAAACAGGAAAACATTTAGATGATGGACAACTACTCAAATAATACTAGAAGCATCAGCAGGTTTACCCTACTTGGATTTCCTACTTCTCGGCCAGTGCAGATTTTTCTTTTTTTCATCTTCTTTTTCATCTATCTGCTTACTATTGTGGAAAACCTTCTTGTTATCATTGTAATTTGGACCAGTTCCAAGCTGCATAAACCAATGTATTTTTTTCTTGGGCACTTGGCCTTCCTGGAAATGTGGTATGTCACTGTCACAGTACCTAAGCTTCTAGCTATATTTGCTATTGAAAGTAGAATCATTTCTGTAAAAGCCTGCATGACACAACTCTTTTTCTTCATTGCATTGGTTTGTACTGAGTGCGTTTTGTTGACTGTTATGGCATTTGACCGCTATGTGGCAATTTGCAACCCTTTGCATTATGTTACCACGATGAACTGGAATTTTTGTAGCCTCCTAGCACTGACCTCATGGTTTACTGGCTTCATCATATCATTTATTAAATGTTACTACATTTCTCAAGTGACTTTTTGTCGGTCTGACATTATAAATCATTTTTTTTGTGATATTTCACCCATTCTCAACCTTGCCTGTACTGACAGACGACTGGCTGAGCTTGTTGACTTTGCTTTGGCCCTTTTCATTCTTCTAGTTCCTTTGTTACTTACTTTTATATCTTACAGCTGCATACTAGCCACTATTCTATCTATCCCAACTTCCAGTGGCCGCAAGAAGGCATTTTCCACGTGTACATCTCATTTGGTTGTGGTTGTAATATTCTATGGAGCCACGCTCTTCATGTATGCCAGACCAAGCAGGGCCAAATCTTTTGATTACAACAAACTTATATCTGTTATCTACACTGTAATAACACCCTTAATCAATCCAATTATATACTGTCTGAGGAACAAAGAGGTTCAGCAGATAATATTGAATGTTCCCTTATTTAAATACTGTAAAAAATTAACTAGCAGATGAATTTGCAAGGCTACGGATTACGTAAATATGACCACTTTCTGTGATATGCCAATTCTTGCATTATTTAAAGAAATAACGAAATGACTAGAACAGAAAACCAGGTTATTTAATGTAAATGTATATTGGTCCTACAATAAAATATAAACACATGCATACACCATCTAGTCAGACATATATTATTTGATTCTAAAAAACTTGCGAATGGCTATCAATTTCATTTTTAGAAGTATATGTACTTTATACAGGGCTGGATTAGTCCAGCAGAACACCAGAGGCTCCCCCTAATAGGCACCAGGGCCTCAATCATGGCAGTACAGGAGATCCAAGCATTTGCCATTGCATTTTCTATTATACATCAATTTGGGCCTATTTAACTACAAGATTAAGATTCTTGTATTTGTTCAAAATAGTTATAGCAAGCAACCCCCAAGAATGTTTGCCCCTGGTAGGCCGAAAATAATTCAGCCATAGGTGCACACCTTGAATCAATAGTAAGTATCTTTTACTCACAGAGCCTCGCTGGAGATCGCAGAGGAGGGAAATCGTCACACAGCTATAATCCCTGGAATGGTGGATCTATAGAGAGCCTTGGATAATAAGGAGGATCCAATTTCAATAGCATTGTTCCATTATACCCTAAAGTTGGCTGGAAAACACAAACAAGTTTTAACACTCTAAAGAGGAGCTAAATCATATTGCAAGCTTTTGTTGGCTATCTGGTACGTGATTTAGAATATGGTGATGGAAATGTGCACAAAAGCCTAAATTTGAGTCACATAAGAGGTGGACATTATTTAAAAGGTGTTGAAAGGAATCTGTTTGAATTTGAAGGAATTATTGACCTCCCCCGGAGTTGTGTAGTGTTTTGACACTAATACAAAGTAACTTTTTGGAATCTTTTACTCTTTAACTGCCAGCCTACATGGAGATTTTGTCACCCTCTGTTGCCAGACCATTTTTCAATATTTTGTGCTGATGTTCAGCTGTGATTTGAAGGGGTTTCCAGGGATTTCCCAGGAATATTATATATAGTTTTTTTCTGGGCTTAAACATAAAATGTCTTGATAGGCTCAATATTTTTGGCTGAAATATGTGCAAAAAAGAAAAAAAAAAATTTTTCCTGCCCCAAACTGAAACAGCACTTTAGGAGATTTGCAGATAAAATGCAACTGCTATGTGCAACTTGCAGTTTTTCAAGAAAGCAACTAGAGATGAGCGAACCGGTTCGGACGAACCGGAATTCGCTCCGAATTTCAGGAAATATTCGATTTCGGCAAAATATTTTGTGGTTCGTGCCGATCGAATTTTTCCTGAAATAAAAAAAAAAAAAAATGCCGGCCCGCTGACAGCGGAACCGGCCGGCCCGCTCCCACCATGCCGGCATTTTTGATGGGGAACTTCGTAAAAGTTCGATTCGGCCGAACCCGAATTTCTTTGTGAAATTCGGCGAATCGGCCAAATCGAACTTTTCAAAAGTTCGCTCATCTCTAAAAGCAACTCTTTACATTTGAACCCCCCCCCACAAACTAAATATTCTCTGGTACACACCTCAAGCTTTCTACGCAAACCAGGTTTGTTAATGTGGATGCAGTTTTCTGGAAGCAATCTCTCAATTAATTCTTTGGTTGCACGGTAATTTTACTTGAGAAAGTCAGCTCTGCAGACAAAGCGCACACCTTGTAATTTTTCAACCATAACAACAATTACATTTTGGAATTTCCCCTACAAACCATATATTCCCTGAAAGTAAACATGTTAAGCTTTCTAAGCGTACCCAGCTTGTTGTAGTGGGCTCATCTTTCTGGAAGTAATCCCTTGAAGAATTTTAGGCGTTAGGGGTTAGCATGAATTGTCTTGTTTTTAATTTTTCTGTTTTTTTAAATATTTTGGAGTAAAATAACTGAAAAAAAAAATTAAAAATTGTCTCATTCATTTTAACCCTTTAAATGGCAAGCACGTAGTTTCTACGTGCTTGCTCTCCTACCGTTAAGTGGCAAGCACGTAGAAACTACGTGCCTGGCATTTCCCCCTAACAGTTAAAAAACAGAAAAAAAACACTTACCTCTGGTATCCCTGTGAAGCTGGCGGTCCCCTCTTCCTGGGGGGGGGGCATCCGACCCCCCCCGTCGTCCTCCATCTTCATGGGGGGCCCGAAACCGGCTCCCCCCCCCCGTTTTCCCCGCTGTCAGTATCTGTGAAAAAAAAAAAAACAAACAAAAAAAACAACCGGTCGCTCACCTTCTCGCCCGATCCCTCCGCACCGTCTTCTCTTCACCAGGGGGGGTCTGATCCCCCCCTGGGCTCCACAGGCTTCGGGTGAGGACCCTCTTCCGGGTCCTCACCGCTTCTAATGGCGGCGATGGCCGCCACCTCTTGTGGGAGGCGGCGGCCCCGCCTTTTGTGGGAGGAACGGGATGACATCATCCCGCTCCTCCTATACCCTGACCGAGCACCGGCATCTGTCAGATGTCGGTGGTGATCGGGGCAGGGCGGGTGTGAGGCAAGGAGGCTCCGATCGGAGTCTCCTCTCCTCTCATCCGCCCTGCGACGATCACTATCGGCATCTAACAGATGCCGGAGCTGAGAGAGCGGCGCGGGACAGCAACGTGGGACCCAGGATCGGAGGTGAGTATAGTAAAAAAAATAATAAATGTCTTTTTTTTATATCTGTGTCCGTGTCATTATTTTTTACTTTTAACCCCTTGTGAACTGGTAAGGGGTCCATGACCCCTATACCAGTTCACAAGGCTGGGGGGATGGCAAGTCACCTGCGCTAGTATTATTTACTTAATAATATTGTAAAAAACAAAATAAAATTTACAAACAAGACATTTCATGTTAAAGCCTAAACTCTGCTGCAAAAAAAATATATATAATTTTCCTGAAAATTCCAGCTAAAATGGCGCAAAACATGGCGCAAAATGGGGAAAAATGACCTGTCAACAGAGGGTGACAAAATCTCAAGTAGGCTGGCAATTAAAAGGGTTAAAAGTAGCTATGCATGTTGGGTATTGTTCTGTTCGGGGGACCTTGCGCTTTCAGACTTAGCTTGTTTTTTCTGGTTTGCATATTTATATTTTAGGAAAAGGTGTTTTTTATTCAGCTTTTTTATACATCTTTTAGGGAAACCCTGCACAACCAAAGAATTCTTTGAGGGATTAATTCCAGAAAGATGAGCCCAGTACAACAAGTTGGGTACGCTTAGAAAGCTTAACATGTGTACTTTCAGGGAATATATGGTTTATGGGGGATATTCCAAATGTAAAGGGTTGTTTTGGTTGAAAAAAGTGCGCACTTTGTCTGCAGAGCTGAAATTTTCAAGTAAAATTACCATTACGCACATGCTTTACTTTGGGGTGTTTGGCAACTCTTCCCTTGACAGTAGCTATGCATGTTGGGTATCGTTCTGTTCGGGACATATTGCTTTTTCAGATTAAACTTGTTTTTTCTTGTTTGTATATAGTTTTTTTAGGAAAATGTGGCTTTGATTCTGCTTTTTTATCCTTTTTTAGGGAAACTCTTTGCAACCAAAGAATACATTGAGGGGTTACTTCCAGAAAACTATGGTCACATCAACAAGCCTGGTACACCTAGAAAGCTTGAGGTGTGTACTTCCCGAGAATATATAGTTTGTTGGGGGTATTTCAAATGTAAAGGGTTGTTTTTCTGGAAAAACTGCAAGATGCACATATTGCATAGCATAGTTGTATCTTATCTGAAAATCCCCTAAAGCTCTGTTTCAGTTTGGGGGAATCTCCTGGGCAGGAAACGGTGTCTACTTATACATATGTGGTATCGATGTAACTGGGAGAAATTGGGATTTCACACGCAATAAGATTTTATTGACAAACTTACATTTTTTATTACAAAAAAAAAATACAAATTGTAAAAAATAGTTTTTTGGGTTTTTTTTGCACATATTTCACCAAAAAATATTGAGAATACACCTAAAAAATTACAAACAAGACATTTTATGTTAAAGCCCAGACACTGCTGAATAAAACAATATCTAATTTTCCTGGGAAATCCCTGGAAATCCCTTCAGAAATCACATTTAAACATGGGGAGCGCAAAATAGTGCAAAATAGTCTGGCAACAAAGGGTGACAAAACATTCACTTCAGAACATCCCAAATCAGGCATCACAGGGAATTGGCTGGCCCTAGAGCCTTGTATCTTTTAGATTGTTATTAGCCAGCAAGTATTTAATCCTTTTATTTTCTTTGCACCATCTAACATGGACAAACAGACTTCCACTAACACTATGCACACTAGCGTTAGCTGATTTACTCTGCAGACTAATATTAAGCTTTCTTATTCCACATTTCTAGCAAAATAGATAGCGATCACATTCTAAGCAAATGAAAATTAGTTCTCTGCATTGAGCAGAAAAGTGCAGTGTTATAATCTAATAGACAAGTGTTTTCGTAAGTTTATTTCTGTCACTTAAAGAGAAACAAAACCCATCAGGCTGGCCCTGGAATCTAAAAGATTCCAACAACAAGAAACAACAAAAAGAACAACACTGTACAGAAAAAACAATAGGAACATTAATATAATATTGTTAAATAATAATTAATGGTTTTATCAATCAGTAAAAAATATTTTGAAAACAATTAAAATAAGTGTCAAATTAAGAATTTGCTTGGTGGTTTTCCGAGATATCATTTGAGATCCAAAGGGCTCCCAAGTCTTTTCGAACATTTTGCCTATAATGTGTAGATCAATGTAATCCATGTGGATTATATGCTCAGATCCCCCGGGATCTGAGCTGCAAAGATGGGTGGGTTTTTTATTTTAATGCTCTAATCACCTGAGAGGGATGTGTGGTGTCCAGGTTGCCGGATAGCTGCTTTAAATAGGGAAAACAACCTTGATAATTTTAAAAGCATTGGTAAGCATGAAAGAGTCCACTATAAAATTGGAAGATGCATGTCTGTGGAGTAAATTATGATGACATTCAGTGGCTGTACCTACAGCATAGGTGAAAGAGTACACCCCAGTAATGTGAGAGGGTGGTAATTAGAAAATATTTTAAAGAGGGGAGGTTTTATAGGCAGACTAGCGGAGGCCACAAAAATATTATGGAAGGGCTAGAATTGAACACAGATACAGATTGTACAAGTGTAGAAATTGAACCTTAATATGCTGCCTGGATTTAGCTGACATAATGGACAATGCACAGTAACAGGAAACCCAGCAGCACTTCCTGTTTACAGGTGGCCTGCACATCCATGAACCGCTATTTTGTTTCTTAAATTTACCACAGCAAGAGTTAGAAAAAGGTAAAGTAATTTGTATGTGCAGCAATCTAAATTGCCCTGGGGAGGGACGCATAGCCTAATATTCAAAATGACAGTATTGTCTTTGAATGTTAGGCCTGTGTATGTAGTTAGATGTGGCAATTAATTTCTATAGCCCTTCGATAGACCTCTAGACCTATAGATCCTCATGATAAATGTTGGTTGTGACAGCTTTGATGACTGATTCACGACTTTTTAAAGTCGTGAATCAGTCAACATAACTGTAAGAAAGGGCGACTAAAATCTTGTGTGTTCTTAAAGTTTAAAATACTTTGGCTCCCAGTTCCAGCCTTCAGAAAGATTCCTTTTTATTTAAAAAAATGTCGGCAAAGACAGATATAGTGGTTTACAAAACAGGGCCTGACAGATAAATAAACCTTTACTCATTTTATCTAACCAAAGATAAAACAGAAATTTTGGGTAGACTTCCTCTCTCTACTTGCAATTGAAAACTAAAAAATAATTAAACTAAAATAATTTTCCAACTTACCCTTACTTTTACCAGTAGCCTCTATTTGTGCTCCTGCCATAAAGGAATTGCCTATGTTAGGTTGCATGGAATCCAGCCACTGTATAGATGGCTTTTCGCACCGTGGCCATTCTCACCCAAACATCTGGGGCATGGGGGGGGGA
This sequence comes from Gastrophryne carolinensis, assembly GCA_027917425.1. NCBI lineage: Eukaryota > Metazoa > Chordata > Amphibia > Anura > Microhylidae > Gastrophryne > Gastrophryne carolinensis. Next base: position 432,153,308 of record CM051234.1, read on the forward strand.
TTGGTCACTTTTGGAATGTTCATATGAAGTCATAGGTTTTGTGTTGAATTCTTCTACCATGTGGCTGTCATTTTAGCAAAGACTACTTGTAGGAGCCCTATATGGGTTCCTAGTAAGCGACCTCAAAAAACCCTGTTACTATTATTATGGTTGGTACACAGCCTGGCCTTTATTTCAAGGTACTATCTTACCCGGGGCTAGGTTACCCTGGGAAACTTTTTGGGCTCAGCGCTATAACCACACCTACTAATTGTTACAGTTTCTAGATCAGTTTATTCATTATCAATAAAAACAATTGCTATAATAGCTTATTTACAATTGTATACTTCTATACATTACAAAATATAAAATGCATGTTCGCGTATTACAAATACTATATTTCATCGGCTCTTTAGACGGGCAGACATGTATCATGTTTCGCCAATCTTGGCTTCCTCAATGCCCTATTTATGTAACAAGCAGACAGACATTTCATGTTGTTAGTGAATTGGTTAGTAGGTTAATATGCATATTAGTAAATTCCATATTTCAACATTAAACAGTTAGGAATAGGAAGGAGACAAAATAATACCTGATTCTGAGGATTCCAAATATAACATTGGTGATTGATATACAGATTCAATGTTTCACAAGGTGATCCGGTGGTGTGCACTCTCCTGTTGTTAAAACTTGTCCCAATTAATTTGTATTTTGTATTATTCAGGGGCAATGGCATTAATAATTTATTCCCAACTACCTGGTTTGGTTATGTTCCTCTTTAAGGAAGGAGAGGAAAAGGAGTTATTCAGTCAGGCCTTTCAGGGTAGCTCATATTCCTTAGGGTAGTCCCTGTATGTGAGGAGAGCCGGGAAGGGGACATTTACTAGGTGCCTTTCAAATAGAGTTAGTGATAAAAATATTAATGATAATAAAGTTGGATCAAACTTGCCTGTCAGTTTTGATCTCTTGTCTGCGCAGAGTAGTCGCGGTGGCGGGTGAATCCAAAAGGCCACGGCGGATGTGTTACTGTGTTGCCACTGTTCTATTCACGCGCGCGAGTACCTGTGCCACGCTGCTACGTGGCACAGGTACTGGGCCATGGCGTCCTCACTCCACAACCCCCTCTCCCAAAGAAAAATCTTTTAGCAAAGATACAGAAAGCATTCAAGTGTGGAACTGGGGTTTACATATGGGATATGTGGTCCACATCCTAAAGTCTATATTGTTGTGTTCATTTAATATTGGGAGACCTGCAAGCTTTATTTAAATATGGAATGCAATGCAATGTAAATTCAATTACTTTCTTAGCAATTTCTTGGACAGCCCTTTTACTTTACTTGTCATGACTTGTTAGTGAAATTACCATTAATTTAAATCAGTATTTAACTGGACCTACAATAATCCCAGCAATCTTCAGCAGAAGAAGGCTGTCTGTATAAAAGACAGAACTTCAGGAAACTCCTTCTCAGCACTTTGCTATTGGTGGTATATGCTACACGTTCCTCAGCAAAACTATGCTAGGACCACAAGAGGCTTCATATGGAATGTAAATATTTTCTTTATTATTTCATTCTTCTATGATTTTTTTATGTTGTATCTGCAACTACCCATAACACCTGTGGGCATAATCATAAATGCTCCTCTGCAATATTGTGGTGCTTTTGCTCATACAACATTAAAAATTTACATAAAGAAAACTGATTTTATGTTAAGCCTCTACTAATTTATTAACAACCGTAATTGTAATAGCTTTGATCAGCAGCAAACTGGTAAAAAAAAATTGCCCAGGTTTTTACCCACCACAGCAGCCCTGTGGCACATGCTGCGGCACAAACTCAGACCTGCAACTAAATCTACATTTTCTTCCACTAATGCCACTCTTTTCTAAAAGAGATACATACATTAGGCATGGATTCTGCTCTCTGGGCTTATCCCTCAGCTATCATGATGTTAGCAAGTGATGCTCATGGGGAGCTAAGTCCTGGGTGCGAGGAGTGGCTAGAATCCACCCCGCTTCCTCTCCACACACTCCTGCACTGGCACTGCTTTCAGGTAGCAATACCAGTGCCAGTGTGCAATTAGATTGTTTAAGCTGTGCTTACTTATATGGTGGCGGGGGTGGTGGCTTTGGGTCTGTTGTGGGGACCAGTTACTAAATTGTATAAGCATTGGATTGCACATTATTAATTAGAGGTGTGTGCCACTATTTGCTCCAAAAATTGTAAATAGATAAATGTATGAAAGAAAAGAGGGATGGAGAGAAATTACTGTAAGAGCAATAGAGATAGTGGCAGATGGAGAAGACTTAGGGAAATATACAGATGAAGCAGAGAAAGAGGAATAGTGGCATATGAAGAGAAAGGGGCAGATGAAGGAGAGGAAGGGGGCTAGCAACAGAAAAAAGGAGAGAACATAGGTGCATAGACAAATGAAGGAAAGTGGTGAGTCTTCTTTAGAGGCTGCTTGGGATGGTCAGCACAGAGGGAAATAACCCTTCCCCAACTTCACCCACACTGAACACTTAATCACTTTATTGCAAAAAATACAAGAAATACACCCATCCATCAATCCTCCCAATTAGCCAGGAATTCATTTGATAATAAAATAAATTAAAGTAACTCTCGACAACTACTCTCACTCTATAACATTTAAGGGATACGGAAGGCAAAGGCAATTGTAAGACCATTGTGTTGGGCCCTAAACTGTTTGAGTCCTAAACTGTTTTCAGTTTTGAAATTGAAGAAATGGCCAGGATATCAAGGTTCACATTTTCTCCTTATGATTTATCTTTCGAAATATTTAGATAATAGGCGGGGTTTGTAAGACAGGCATTCTCATCACCCTGGCTGTTCTCCCTCTCTCCCAGTGTCCACAGTCTGATGATGCGGAGGTTTAGACCACCAGCTTAGCCCTATTATTGGTGGTCTATGGCAAAGGTATTCAGGGGGTGTGCCACTACTCTTTGCCTTGTTTCTACTTTTAGAAACAACTGTGTTCTGACAGGAAGGGGGGTGCAGCCATGAAGGTGATCTGCTGAATGACAGTTTATGCACTTTAACCCTCCTCCTTCCCACCATCATCTGCCACACAAGACATGTGGAAAGCAAAGGAACAGCAGACACATATAAGTGGCCTTTCCTGGGGCTCCAGGAGAAGGTCTGCTGCAGATGAAGCCCTGCTCGCAGCCCCCAAAATCCAAACAGTTGAATGAGCAATGTTTTATTTCTTCTGGCCAGTCACTTTCTCTTACTATTGCACCATGCTGTATGTAACCATTCTTTACCTACAACTGTGATGCACTGCTGCCTAGCCATCCATCTGGGCACACACCAGCCATGGCTGACATGAATTGCTTATTTGCACAGTCCCTGCCGTGCCTCTTGCGTGCAGTCCACTGAGATATCTCCCGCTGCTTCAAATGGCCAGCCCTTCAGTGACTTTGCCAGTTATTCATGAAGGGATAACGACAGGTAGTGCTTCGTAGCAGCAGGCAGCGTCTGGTGAACGCTGGGCGCTGTATGCAAAACCACATTTATGAAAGCGATTCTGGTGAGCGACTCTAACAGCGCCATATAGCGTCCGATGTATTATTACAGGCGGGTCAGCATATAGCACCGGCGCTCTAGGTTCCAGAGCTCCATGTATTACCTTTCGCTCAGTGTCTCTCCCATAAATTTCAATGGGAGTTCATTTGCTTGTGTTCAAACAGCGTGTTTGACGTTTTTTTTTGTTGCTGAAATCATTGTGTGACCTCTCCTGGCTGCAAACAAACACTTTTAGAAACTTTTTTGACTTTTTATATTTTTATGCAGAATTGTCATTTCAGGTCTGGCACTAAAGTGTTATTGTCCGAGTGTTAAAACAATGTCATTCCATGTGTTTTCGCTTTGTTATGAATGTGTTCAAAAACAGACTTTAATCACTCAGCGTCTGGCGCTCTATGTTATAGCGACCAGATTTAGAGCGCCGATGCTGTGTGTGTCCTTTTTTGATAATTTTGGTGTGGAGCGCCGAGTCGGTCGCACTGAGCTGGCGCTACCTTTCGCTCCCTGCAGCGCTGTACAGGTGTTAGAGCGCCCGACATTCTTCACATTCATCAATGCGGGTCAGGTTACTACAGCAACTGAGGCGCTCTGTTACAGCGCCCGATACCCACTTACAGCGTCTGCTAGCGGTCACTCTAAGCACCGCTATACAGACACTCATCTGCCGACACCTGCCGTTAGTAATGAATCAGCCTCCACTATATTCTATGGCTATGACTTGAAGTCCTGATCTAGGCACCAACATAGTAGATTGTATATAATATTTAGGAGGTGTTGTGACCTAATGTTATACATCTTCATTTAACACTCTGCAGACTTCAATACAACGCCCACATTGCATGCAGATAACCAACTGCATCAAGGAACTATTAATACTGCCATTTTGTAGCAGAGATCCCAGCAAGGAGCAGCGGGTACCTCGACAACAGATTGGGGCAATTGAGAACATGTCGGTAACTATACAAAAAAGATTTATTTAGGTACTGATGATTATTTGTTGCTGTTTGGGCTTCATATATATGTATATATATTTCAGGCACTAGCACTTTATTTATATTTTACATACTTTAGCATTGGTATTACATTTGATGTCTCCATGTATATGTACATGATACTTTTCTCATTTCTCATTCTCATACATATGTATATTTAGGGCACAACAGCCTTTTAGGGGTCTATGCTCATAGCAGTAACTGCTTATTTGGTGTTTATAGGCACTGTGTAAATATAAAATATTGAGAAATACTGCCATCTACTGGTAAGGATTAACCTTTGTTAGTAATGTAAAACGAACCAACACCCAGGATTTTTACTCCCACAAGTGTTGTTCATCTCTGGTGGGGTTCCCCACTGTGTATATCCCTGTGGACACACTTTTCTGGCAATCCCACAGTGCATTTTGCATTAAGTCCTTAGCTGCTCTGACAGATCAACATACTAAGCATGACTGATGCCCAAGCCTCTGTCTGCACCCCGATCCTCTGTGCACTTGCGTTACCAATTCAAAAATGCTTGATAGGTATCACCAGCTACACTAGGTTATCAGGGAATGAGAAAACATAATTTAGTGCGACTGCAAACTAGTGCTTGCAAATCACTTTGCAAGCACTAACGCATGTGAGCTAGCAATTTCCTATGTGGTGTGAATAGGGCCTTAGACTTAACTGGAGCAGATCATCAGATACTTGTCCTTTAATAGCTGCCTCACTTTAAATGAATATTGTTATTTTTTGTCCTCTGTTTTTTCAATTGTCTATAGAACATAATTACTGAATACTTTATTTCGTTGTTTCTCAAACCATATATAATAGGATTCAACATAGGTGTTACAACTGTATATAGCAAAGATAAGGCTTTGTTGAGATCTAAGGAGAATCGGGACATGGGCTGCATGTACATGGCTGTTATGGTACCATAGTAAATGATGACAACAGTTAAGTGGGAACCGCATGTGGAAAAGGCCTTCTTTCTTCCACTGATTGAAGGGATCTGCAAAATAGTTGTGATAATAAAGACATAAGAGAGTACAGTTAAGAGGAAAGAACTAAATATAAGTCCTGCTGCCAGTATGGAGATTGCTGTCTCTGTGAAGTGAGTATTACTGCAGGCCAGTTTAAGAAGAGGCTGAGCATCACAGTAGAAGTAATTCACTTGATTAGGACCGCAAAAGATGAGTTTAGATATTAAAACAACTGGTAGGATTGGGGAAATAAAACCTCCAACCCAGGACCCGGTGGCTAGCTGATGTGAAGTTGAGTTGGTCATCTTGGAAGAGTAATGCAAGGGTTGGCAAATGGCTATATAACGATCATAAGCCATGGCGGTAAGTAGATAACACTCAGATGCTCCAAGGGAGCTAAACAGATACAGCTGAATCATGCAACTGTGAAAAGAAATACTGTTTTGGATAGACACAAAGCCTGATAACATTTTAGGGACAATGACAGACGTGTACCAGATTTCCATACCAGATAAATGGTTCAAGAGGTAAAACATAGGAATTTGCAACTTGTGGTTTGTCAGCACAGATGTAAATATTATAATGTTTCCTGTAATAGTAAAGAGGTAGATAACCAATAAAAGAACAAACATCAGAGAGTAGAGATTCTTCAAACTAGGGAAGCCCAAAATGATGAATTCAGTTACTAAAGTGTGATTTTCTCTTCCCATGTTACCTAAGGACACTAGAAAGAGATAACAAGGTAAAAAAATAAATAACATACCTGGTCAAATCCATAAATCATGCTGCACCCTCTGTAAGGGCAGGAAACATGCCCAATGCTTTGTACTCCCCAGAGACACTGTAAACTTTGAAATATTCATTCTTTTATTTTGAATAGTTTAGTATTGGGACTGAAGCTATGCAGAATGATTCATGAGAAGTGAAGTGAATATGCTAATAAGAATAAGCTGTTTTTCCTCAGCATGGCCAGCAGGGGACAGCGACAGCAATCTGAATTCACTGGCTGACGTCATAGTTTTTACTTATTCAATACTATTTAAAAAGATCTACAGCCTTATTTGATCCCCTTTCTATTGCTTTAGTCTTTTTCTGCCTTTTTTGTCTTGCCATTTCCTCATGTTCATTCACTCATTTATTTTCTTCCCATATTTCTTTTATTGTTATATTTTTCCAATGTTTCTTCTTTGTTGCTCTGCTGCTGCTGTTGCAATCTTTTGCTCTTTCCCTTTTTTTCTTTCTTCCCTCGTTTTCCTTCATCTTTGAATCCTTGTCATGTTAACTAGCCATGTAGAAATGCTATTGTCACAATAAAGTATTTTACTTGGATTTTCCTTGTGGTGGCTACTGTCAGCAAAGTCCTTATTTTAGCATGTTTGACTACTGAAGCAATAGTCTCATCTTAGTCCTCTTCAAATTTTTGAGAATATCACTTGGCTAGGAGTCTTGCTTTGTATCACACCACTGTGCCATCTGCTTTGTACTTCACTTTAAAACCTATTTACAACCTATGGCTTTCCATCCTGGTGGTAGTTCTGTAAGTGTCCATGTTTTGGTGTCATGCATGGATTTTTTTCTCTTCCTTTGCAGCTTTTATCCATTTACTGGCTTCCCCTTCTGAAAGCGGAGATATATCTTCCCAAGTTGCAAGTTCATTAGTACTGGCAGCGCTTGCCTTGTATGAGAGACGTACAGGTGGTTTACCTTTGTTTTCTCTTGCTAACTGTCTTGGTTCTGTGTCTGAGCTTGATTGTGTCTGCTCTTCAATACTGGTAGGTTCTGTGCTTACCTTTGTTCAAAAGTTACAGATGATGGCTGATCAGTGTCAGTTTTCTCTTTTGCTCTTTCTTCCACTGTTGTCATCACATTGTCTCTCAGATCTTAAACAAAAGGTATGCTGTTGCTAATAGTAACCTTGTCTGTTTTGGGATTTAGGATTTTGTAACATTTTAGCCAGATTTAAAAAAAAATAATCTATACTCACCTTTTCTCCCACGCAGAATGTCACTCCTAGTCTGGGGCTGCAGCGATGAACTGAAAAGCTGGGTCTAGGTCCCTTGCCGCCCGGCGCCTTATGCATATATATATATATATATTCATATTCATATATGTATATGGCATCGCTATCTCATCACGAGTCTCCTACTGACTCACTCCGACAAGGCGACGCCCCTGCCATCAGTCACGGTGAGCTGTCACGACCCTCCATTGCAGTTAATGGGAATCAGGAAGAGACTCACTATGAGAGAGCGGTGCTGCGTATAGTGCTGGGCGGCAAGGTACCTGGATCCAGCTTTTCAAGACCTGGACAAGGAGCAGCGACAGTCTGCATAGGGAAAAAGGGGAGTATAGCTTTTTTCGATCTGGCTGAAAATGTACTTTAACATTGTCACTGCATTCAACAAAGATTCCTATTCAAATGCTCGTTTGCAGTTGGGTGCATTTTTCCTTTGGAACATAGATGAATGCTTTGCATCCAAAAACTCTTTGGTGTTTTTTTTTTTTTTTAAATTAAACGTTTTTTTTTTGAGGGAAGCACAGTAAATTACAGAGCTTGACAAAGCTGTGCCGCACAGGTACACGCAGCAATTTGCATATTAACAGAATTGTTCACAACCAATGTTCAAAAGTCCAAAGACATGTAAATAAAATGCAGGGCCGGTACGAGCCCGCTCTATATTGTTGAACAACGAACCCATTTTGTAACTTACTTTAGCCTCTGCAATCCGTGTCTCCAACTTTTCAGTTAAAGGGAAAAATAAGACAATTAACCATAAACAATTAACAAGAGGGGGTGGAAAGGGGGGAAAGACAAGACAGACACTTGTACGAGAGGGGGGGGGCGGATAGGGTATAGCAGTTGGGATAGGAAGGGAGTAACAGTGAGGCAGAGAGAGGCAGGGAGACCAACCCATCGGCAACCTGCCCCGGCCATATTACGTATAGAGGAGAAAATCGGGGGAGAAAGTGAACCGATCCCATTCCTGCCAAGTCCTTCTATGCTTTTCCAGAGTCCCCCGCAGCGATGCAGTGAGTTCCTCCATCCTACATATGTCCTGTACCACAGCCAGCCATTGCGCTGTAGTGGGGGGCTCAGTGGATTTCCACCTAGCCGGAATACAAGTCCTAGCGGCACTCAGGAGCGGGGCAAGGAGGGACCTGCGTCTTGACCTCATAGACGCCGGTGCCAGGTTGAGCAGGTAGCACGCAGGGTCCTCACCAAGGTCAACATCCGTTAATTTCCTAATAACCTCCCGCACCCCCTTCCAGAAATCGGACAACTTCTCACACTCCCAGAAAACGTGCGTCATAGTTCTCCTGTCACGCAGGCACCTCCAGCAGAGGGGGAAAGAGGAAGGAAACATGGCAGCCAATAGCGCAGGGACACGGTACCAACGAGAAAGAATTTTAAACGTAGTCTCCTGGTATTTACAGGATATAGAGCTCTTATGCGCTAACTGAATCATGGCTAGCCTTTGCTCGTCCGTGAAGGATCGGCACAGTTACCTTTCCCATCCCCTCACGTACGGAGGGACAAAGTCCTCCGGGGGCTCCATCAGCAGCGAGTACGAGTAAGACAAGGCTCCCCTAAAATGGCCGGACCCCAAACAAGTTTGCTCAAATTGCCGCACACCCGACCAACCGCTGATAGTGCTGTAGCTGGAGGGTCTGCAACTGTGTAATGGGTTTGAGAGCAAGGTCACCAACCAGGGCCTCTGGCCGCCTCCACTCGCCGCCCACCTGCATATGAAGTCTCCTAAAGCAGTTCTGCTGGATCCACGCTTTAAAGGGACCACCAGTTATCTCTACCGGGAAATCGGGATGACCCAAGACCGGCACCATGGGGGACGGCCCGGGGGAAAGACCCGGCCGAGGGAAGAATCTATCCACTACTCTCCTGGACGGGCCAATTGTAGGATGTTTGTTCAGCTGCGGAAATCCATTCAGTGGAACCCATGGTAGACCCGAGAGAGGACAGGGAGAGGCAACTTGCTCCATCAGGACCCACTGCTTCAAAGCCGAATGTCGACACCAGTCGATAACCCGACTCAAATGAGCCACCGCATGGTAGCACTTCCAATCCGGCAGGCCCAGCCCCCCCCTAGATTTAGAGACCGTTAATAAAGAAGCTGCCAGGCGATGGGAACGACCCGCCCAAACAAACCTGGTGCACATTCCTGTGAGCTGCTTGAAAAAGGTAGCGGGGATGTCTATTGGGAGGGTCTGGAATAGGTATAGCACCCGGGGAAGGATGTTCATCTTGATGACGCTGACCCTTCCAAACCAAGAAAAGACTCCCCTGTTCCATTTCCAGAGGTCTTCATCCAGCCTTTTTAACAAAGGAGGGAAATTTAGTGCAAACGTTTCCTGCAGGTTGGAAGGGATCCGCGTCCCCAAGTACGTGACAGCCTCCTGCTCCCACTTAAAGTGAAAATTCTCCTTGACGCCGCGCAATCTCTCCGCGGGGACATTAATGTTCAAAGCTGAAGACTTCTGATAATTAATCTTATAGTTAGAGACCTCCTGGAAACTCCTGAGTTCCGCAAGGAGGTTTGGCAAAGTGATCTCTGGCTTTAAAATGAAGAACATCAAGTCGTCAGCGTAAGCTGCCACCTTGTGCTCCGTTCCGCCCACCTTCACACCTGCCACATCCGAATTTTGTCTGATCAGCCGAAGGAATGGCTCCAGGGAGAGAATGAAAATAAGCGGGGAAAGCGGACAGCCCTGTCGCGTCCCATTAGATAAATGGAAAGCCTGAGAGGACAGGCCATTCACCACCACGGATGCCGAGGGGCAGGTGTATGAAGCTAGGACCCGGTGTAACATATTGTCTCCCAGCCCGATGTGCTTAAGGGTCTCCTCCATAAAAGCCCAATTCACCCTATCAAAAGCCTTCTCGGCATCCGTGGATAGAAGTAGCGCCACCTCCCCCCTCTGTCGCGCGTGATGGATCACTCCCATAACCCGTGTCGTATTGTCTCTCCCTTCGCGATCAGGGACGAAACCCACCTGGTCCCAATGTATGAGCCCCGAGAGGAGAGGAGCAATTCTGTCCGCTAAAATTTTGTTATAGATTTTGAGGTCGCAATTCAAAAGGGAAATGGGCCTGTAGCTACCGCAATTAGCTGGGTCCTTCCCCGGTTTAGGAATAACTGCAATGCTGGCCCAAAGAGTGTCCCGCGGAGGGGGAAGACCATCGCTCAAAGAGCCAAAGGATGAAATGAAGTGGGGGCCTAAAGTGCCCGCCAATTCCTTATAATATTCCAGGCTGAAGCCGTCAGGACCAGGGGCCTTTCCGGGTTTCATACCTCCGATGGCCTTCAAAAACTCCCCCACGTCAATATCCTCCTCCAGAGGCTCCACCACCCCCCGCTCCAGCCGGGGAAGGCCGGACCTCTGAATATAAGCCCTGATTTTTTGCTGGTGAGCCTGAGACTTGTTTTGTGGCAAATTGTATAGGCCTTCATAAAAGTCCCTAAAAGTCTTAGCAATATCGCCTATTTTATAGTGTCTATTCCCTCCCGAGTCAACAATGCTAGGGATGAAGTTCCTGGCCCGCTGCCCCCGCAAAGCTCTAGCAAGGGCCCTGCCGCTTTTGTTGCTGAATTCGTAGAAGTGCCTACGGCACCTAGCAATCTGGCCCCGCACCCTAACGAAACTCAGGTCCCTGAGGGCTTCTCATAATTTGGCCAATTTCACCCCCAAAGCCGGGTCTAGGGATTGTTTATGCCGGGTCTCCAAGGTCTGAATCTCCTGCATCAGTTGGGCTGTTTGTTTCTCCCTCTCCTTTTTAAGGTGAGCGCCCCTTCTGATCAAAAGGCCCCGGATCACACACTTATGAGCCTCCCACTGAGACATCCGGGAAACTTCAGGGGTGTTGTTAACTGAAAAAAATTCAGAAATTGCCGATCTAATCTCTGCCTTGAACTCAGGATCCTGAAGGAGGGAGCCGTTAAGCCTCCAGTGTCCCGATGAAGGGGGGGAGTCCGGGACCGACAGTAGGATGGAGATGGGAGCGTGTTCAGAGACCGAGATTGAGCCTATTGACGGTCGCGATATGAGATGCGCGTATCTATGGGGGACCAGAAACCAATCAATCCGCGAGTACGCGTTATGAGGGGGAGAGAAGTAGGTGTAGTCCCTTTCCCTGGGATTTACAATCCGCCAAACATCCAAGAGTTGATGTTCAAACAAGAGGGCTTTAATCCTCCGCAGCGCTGAGTAAGGCATGCTAGAAGTCCCCTTAGAGATATCGAGCTGAGGGTCCAGAACACAATTGAAATTGCCTCCCAAGAGAAGAATGCTATTGGAGAACTCAGCCAGCCTCTCCATGGTGGACCTCATAAATTTCAACTGATTCGAGCTCGGGCAGTAACAAGTTGCCAGCGTCACCCTCTGGGTATAAAGAGTACCCCTTACAAAAAGGTACCTGCCTTCAGAGTCGTGGATCTCCTCCTCCAGTGTCCAAGGGAGGTGTCCCGCCAGAACAATGGCCACCCCCATCGACTTAGAGTCAGGGGACAGGCCATGGTATTGATGGCGAAAGTAACGGCTGGACAAATTGTGCACCTTCCCCTCCCTGAGGTGAGTCTCCTGAAGAAAGGCGATTCCCGCACCCAGTCGTTTTAGCTCGCTCAATACAGAAGATCGCTTAACAGGGGAGTTCAAGCCCTTAACGTTCAAGGAGGTACATTGGACTTTAGACATGTCGGATCCGAGGGAGCCGCCACCAGCCCAAAGACACAGAGCACCAAGGAAGAACGAGGGTCCCAGGCCAGAGAGGAGAAGCGGGTGGAGGAGGAAAGAAGAAAGCTAGGGGGGTAGTGAAGGGAAAGGTAAGGGGCACACCAAGGGTATTGGGGTTGACAAGCACGAAGGACAAAGGGAAGCACACAAAGGGGAGGTAAACACCCAACCAAAACAAATGTAACGAAAGCTTATCTAAAGAGGGGAATCAAGGGGAACCTAAGCAAGGAAAGAATTCCTACTTTCCAGGAATCGGACCCCGGGCACCAGAGGCAAGCAAAACACTACCCCAAGGGGCCACGGGGTCCTGGCCTATAGTGGGGGCGAGACGGATCCGAGAGGCACAGGAAGGGGTCTCCTCCGGCCGCCCCGACTCCCAACCGAAAGGGGGGAGCCACCACTGCCGACAATGCCAGAGGCGGCCCCCAACCAAAGCTAGAATAAAAACCCACATCATCATGAAACCAACAGCCAAATGTAATCAGCTATGCCGGACCAACCAGCACCAGGGACCGACAGCAGACCCTAAGGGCCTTTCGAGCGTAGAATATAATAAGGCCTCCTATACCCCGGTATGGCCCGGCACAGACAAACAAGTAAGAAGGCGCCTGAATCGAGACTCGCCGGGTCCGACCACGCGGACCGCACCACACCGCCTCCGAGAGCCGCTCCCAGCGGGGCACGCCAATCAGGAAGTATATGGTGGACACGGTGCCCATGGGTTCGAATCCAAACCTCCCCCACCGTGAGCCGGGGGAGCGAGCCCGTGAGCAGCCCGGCGAGCCCGAGACACACAAGGCTAACGCAAACATTGCAGAAAAGTTTTCCTGTAAGGAACCTGTAAAGCAGAACCTCACAACAAAGGGAAGAACACGTTTAAGCATGAGATACGTTGCATACATTTCACAATTAAAGATCAGGTTCGAGGCTTGTCCGGTCCGGCTCCGCCGGGCGACACACAGCACGTCTGAAGCAGGTCCCCCCATCGGAGGGCCAGCCGCACAGGGGAGCAGGCCACGCACAGGGCGTGCTTCCATGTCGCCCGTCTGTCCAAACCCGGCAAGCCCGAAGCGCAGTGAATAAACCCAAACAATCGAAGAACCAGGCAACATAAACATTGCGCCGCGCGAAGAGGTCATCAGTGACGAAGAGGCCCGCCTAATCTTCGTTGGCCGGGCGGCGGGGACCCCTCACCGAACCACCAGCACGACCCTCACGAGCCGAGCTTTCGCCCCTCGGGCGCCGAATCCGCTGCGGTTGTCCCCCCGGGAGCCGCGTAGGGCCCAGGGGAAGAGAGACATCACGCCAGTCCGGGATCTCCATCGGGGGGGAATCCAGGAAGGTGAACAGGCCCGGCAGGTCCGCCCGGGTTTTCACAGTGAAAGAGTGTTGGTTTCTTCGGACCACTAGATGGAAGGGGTATCCCCAACGGTAGGAACCCCCACAGTCCCGTATCTTGGACAGCAGAGGCTTCAAGACTCGCCTCATCATGAGAGACCTACGTGACACATCTGGAAATAGTTGCAGAGGGGCGCCGTCAAAGCATATTCGACCTTGCGCCCAGGCCTTTGCAAGGATGTCCTCCTTCACAGTATAGTAGTGTAGGCGACAAATAACGTCACGTGGGCGGGAAGGATCGGGAGATCTAGGGCCAAGGTGAACCCTGGAGGCGCCCCGACACCATGGGCAGGGATAGCAGGCCTGAGTAAATGTCAGCCGTTGCTCTCGCAGGCGCATCTTCACGCTGGGGGAGCGCAGCCGTTCCCATCCTCTCCACCATAGGCTGGTCACGAGACCAGGCAGACTCCGCATGGGCTATCCTCTGCTGCCCCGCTAAGGAGTGGGGCATCCCCGACCAGGCTCCGTCCATGTGACACCCTCCCAGGGCACCCAGTGCCATGGGTGTTGCCGCTGTACCCCCGGATGTGGGATAGGGGGCTAGTTCTGCCCGGGGCTTGGGGGAGTCCCCCATGGTCTGCAGATCAGGGCCAGGGCTAAACCTCAGGCTGGATGGTTCCTGCCATGATGGAGGGGAGTCAGCAGCCAGCAGTGAGCAGCAGGGGGGATTCCGCCGGGGCACGGGACTCGCAGGAGCGCCTCCCATAGTGGGGTGAGGAAGGGCAAGATTTTGGGCTTGGGCAGCTCAGTTGTGGCATACCTGGACTTGCCGATGGTCTCGTCTCAGCCACCCGGGAGCGGTCCGCACGTGCGCCGTCAGGGAGGGGGCTTCTCCCCGCGTCATTCTCCTCCGCAGGCGCCGGTAGCAGAGGCGCGCTGACAGCCTCGGCAGAGCGACTGCTCTGGCACCCCCGCCCGAGTCCCGGGGCCTCTCATCTCTGGCGGTGGGGAAGTTCTCCCTCGCCCGCTGTGCAGACCTCGCACGTGCCTCCGCCAGCTCAGCAGACGCGGCCGTCGTCATCCCCGCAGCACCGCCGACAGTCAAGGGGAGCGGGGCAGATGAAGGAGGGCAGCTCCCAGCCCTGTCCTCCCGGTCCGTCACAGGAGCCCCCGTCGGCGAGAGGGACCTCGCAGTTGCGCGCTCACCGCCCTCCCGACGACCAGAGGAGGTCCCAGCGCCATCAGCAGGGGCCGACGCCATTTTGGATGGGGCGCCCTCCCAGCCCTGCGGGCCTCCCCGGTCCATATAAGTGCTAATCTTCCGGGTGTGGGCGCGTGCAGGCGTCTTGGCACCCCTCCGCTTCTTCACCATCGCTTTGTCTTCAAAAATCAGGTGGGTGTATTGGTAGATTTTGTGGGTTATCAGGGCGGCCAGCGGGAGCCCAAGCTGGACACGTCCTCACACTCTCATGGCCGGCCACGCCCCCCAACTCTTTGGTGTTTTACACTTAGCTTCCCATTGTTCCACAGTTCATATGGAGTTTTCTGCACTGTTCTAGAAAATAGTCTGTTCTACAAATAAGTGGCTGTCATTGCTGCCTCACCCCAGTATTTTGTGGTTGTCCAGAGTCTGTCAGCATACATCTGATTTTTCAGTCAGAGTTTGGTTCTTTCTTTAAGCTACCACATTTTGCTCCTGTGTGTATGGGACTGTCTCTTGATGCTCTACTCTATTCTGCTTTAAACCGGACATTCACCCTGAATAAGAGCTTTTCTTATATGTTTCCCCACCCTGTACATACAGATTTCCCACTTTAAAAATCATCCTACCCGCACCTACTGCCTTTTCTGGACCTTTAAACATCCAAGATGGTGGTCTGTGGAGTCTCAGGCTGCCTGTAGACAGGAAGTGTCTTCTGACTGTGCCGCTCTGTATTCTGAGATTGTCTTTTCCTGACCTCAGCTCTGCTTTGTCTGTGCAAAGCACCGCTGTAACTCTGCTCCCCTGCACTTTCACGCCCTGTCCTTTCCTCAATATGTGATGCTTCCGAGGGAAGATGACGGTGCCTGTATCCTGGAATCCTGAACAGATTTTCTCAATTCTACTTATACTTGCCTGACCCATCTTCCAGACCCATCTTCCATCCCCCACCGACGCCCTCTATCTCCTAAAGCAGGTCTTCTGTGTTCCGCGCCGTCTCCATGTCCTTTTTGGGGCTCATCCAGGCCCCCTCCAACCTGTAGATGTGGCAGCTTTGGCTGTCAGAAGGGCTGCTCTATCATCTGGATGAAATGAATGAAGAGGGAACACCTGTTCATCCTGGCTCCTGACCGGGGACTCCATGATGAGCCTTCCACGAGCAGCTTTTATATTAAAAGACCGGGCCTCTCTGGAACCTCCCTGATGTCACCTTATGACTAGGGATAAGTGGATCCAGCCCACAAAGTTTGCGGGTTAACATGCCCAAGGCTGAACACGGATTTTGAATAGAAATCCATGCACGCATTCGTCATTTGGGGCAGACCCGGAAGTGCAGCCAATCAGCCACTTTCCTTTACCTTGCTCCATTGGCCTGGTTGGACAAGTGGCTTCAACGGGGTCTGGGTCATTCTGCGTTGCACTCTGCAATTTACATAGGGAGAGGTTTCTGCTGCAGAGGTTTAGGGATAGGCTCTATTTGGTTAAAAACTGGCCTTTTCAGGGCAATATTTAGTCAGGGATAACGGCTGGAGTGAGGGCTAGAGTAGTGTTGGACTCACTAATGCTGCACTAATACCACTGGCTTGTCACTACTGGGGTCTGGCTGTCCCCTTACACCACAACTAGCTGTAATCCCTGGGGTGAGAGGTGCCCCTTTATACCACAACTAGATGTACCAAAACTTAGTTGTACCACAATTAAGCACTGGGGTGAAAGTGTCTCCTTATACCACAACTTGGTCTAAGCACTGGGGTGAGAGTGTCTCCTTATACCACACCTAGCTGTAAAGACTGGAGGTAGAGTGTCTCCTTATACTTTGACTAGCTGTAAAGACTGGGATGATAGTGTCCCTTTTTACCACAACTTGGTCTAAGCACTGGGGTAAGAGTGTCCTTTATGACAAGTAGCTGTAGACAAGATTGGGGTTAGAGTGTACCCTTATACTACAACGTGGTCTAAGCATTGGGGTGAGAGTGTCCACTTATTTCACAACTAGCTGTAAAGACTGGGGTTAGAGTGTACCCTTATACCACAACTAGCTGTACAGACTGGGGTGAGAGTGTCCCCTTATACCGCTACTTGGTCTAAGCACTGGGTTGAGAGTGTCCTCTTATACCATAACTTGGTCTAAGCACTGGGATGAGAATGTCCCCTTATACCACAACTAACTGTAAAGATGGGGTTTAGTGTGTCCCCTTATACCACAACTAGCTGTAAAGACTGGGTTGAGAGTGTACCCTTATACCATAGCTAGCTTTAAAGACTGGGGTGAGAGTGTCCCCTTATACCACAACTTGGTCTAAGCACTGAGGTGAGAGTTTTCCCTTATACCACAATTAGCTGTAAAGACTAGGGCGAGAGTGCCCTCTTATACCACAACTAGCTGTAAAGAATGGTGTGAAAGTGTCCCCTTATACCGCAACTTGGTATAAGCACTGGGGTGAGAGTGTTCCCTTATACCACAACTAGCTGCAAAGACTGGGGTGAGAGTCTCTCCTTATACCACAACTTGGTCAAAGCACTGGGGTGAGAGTCTCTCCTTATACCACAACTTGGTCTAAGCACTGGGGTGAGAGTGTCCCCTTATACAACTAGTTGTACCAAAACTTAGTTGTACCACAGTTAAGCACTGGGGTGAAAGTGTCTCCTTATACTGCAACTAGCTGTAAAGACTGGGACGAGAGTGTCCCCTTATACCACAACTATTTGTAAAGACTGGGATGAGAGTGTTCCCCTTATACCACAACTTGGTCTAAGCACTGGGTATAGAGTATCCCCTTATAACATAACTTGGTCTAAGAAATGGGTTGAGAATGTCCCCTTATAGCACAGCTAGCTGTAAATAATGGGGTGAGAGTGTCCCCTTATACCATAACTTGGTCTAAGCACTGGGGTGAGAGTTTCCCCTTATACCACAACTAGCTGTAAAGATGGGGGTTAATGTGTCCCCTTATACCACAACTAGCTGTAAAGACCGGGGTGAGAGTGCCCCCTTATACCACAACTAGCTGTAAAGATTGGGGTGAGAGTGTCCCCTTATACCACAACTAGCTGTAAAGATTGGGGTGAGAGTGTCCCCTTATACCACAACTTGGTCTAAGCACTGGGGTGAGAGTGTCAAAACGTAGTTGTACTACAATTAAGCACTAGGATGAGAGTGTCGCCTTATGCCACACCTAGCTGTAAAGACTGGGGGGAGAGTGTCTCCTAATACCACAACTTGCTGCAAAGACTGGGATGAGAGTGTCCCCTTATACCACAACTATCTGTAAAGACTGCGATGAGAGTGTCCCCCTTATACCACAACTTGGTCTAAGCACTGGGTTGAGAGTGTCCCCTTATACCATAACTTGGTCTAAGCACTGGGGTGAGAATGTCCCCTTATACCACAGCTAGCTGTAAAGACTGGGGTGAGAGTGTCCCCTTATACCACAACTAACTGTAACTGTACCACAACTAACTGTACTGATCTCATGGCAGTGGCAGTCCCACAATATACTGTTCACAGGCACCAGTACTTTTCTCGCTAGGCCATCCCTGCCCTGCACCAAGAGCTTGTAAACAAAATAAAATGTGCACTGGGAAATGCCATTAGCTCCAGTGTCCACCTCACCACAGACATGTGGACAAATAGGCATGGGCAGTGATGTTACATCTCTTTAACTGCCCTCTGGGTCAAATTAGTGGTGACAGGAACTGAGTCGGGAAGCACTATGCCGCAGATCCTCCCATCGCTCAGGATTGCTGGGCATCATTTGGTGCCTCATGTAGCCTCCTGCTCTGCTTCCTCCTCAGGTGGTACTAAAACTCACCTGTGGGGTCCAAAGACCTCATACTGCCAAGGAGCTGTGGATCGGCATTCAAGACCAGACAGATGAGTTGCTGCTGCCGTTTAACCTGAAGTCTGGCACGGCTGGCTGGCACTTGGGCTCAACTTGGTGGTGCAGAGCTTCCATGCCTATTGTCTATGGATGCCGAGGCTGCTGCATAGCGTTTGCTTGCACCTTCGGCGTTCCCATCCTGCAGCCACTCACCTGTCTGTATTGCAGAGGAATTTTGGCCTTCCCACCCACCGCCTCATATGTGACTTGCCCACCAGGTGGCATTTCATGTTGTACATGCTGGAAAGAGTTTGTGAGCAGCAGCAGGTGATAGTGAAGTTTCATCTTCAAAATGCCCAGGTGAGTCAAAGTGCAGACAAATAGAACTTCACCACCAGTTAGTGGGCCTCTATGAGGTACATCTGTGCAGTGCTACAGTGCTTCCAGTATGCCACCAATATGGTCAGCTTTGGCGACACTATCATTAGCGTTGCCATCCCCATCGGCGGGGGAGGAGGAAGGCCCATTTTCCCCGCTGTCACGGCAGTGCACACATGGCTCACAGGGCAGCCTGGCTCAAATGTGCCTGCGCTGCTCCTGGTACTCAACGAAAAATAAACCTGCAGGCAGTTTCAAAGTTGAATGCTGTTAAAAGCAGCATTCAGTAAAACACTAAAAACTGAAAGGCATTTTTCAGGCTTTAAAAAAGTATTATTTTTTGTTTTCTGTGAGCTTTTTTATTTATTTATTCAATTAATTTTTTGTTTTCTGTTATTATTTTG
The DNA here is from genome assembly GCA_027917425.1 of Gastrophryne carolinensis. Taxonomy (NCBI): domain Eukaryota; kingdom Metazoa; phylum Chordata; class Amphibia; order Anura; family Microhylidae; genus Gastrophryne; species Gastrophryne carolinensis. The sequence goes on from CM051234.1 coordinate 432,172,681, forward strand.
AGTACTTTCCCTACCCCCCCACCCCAATTTGCAGCCCTCTAGCTCTCGCTACCCCACATTTTACAGCCATTTTTGGGCCTCTATTGACTTCAATTGGGTCCTCATTGACTTCAATGGGGTTTGCTGCAACTTTTGCAGCAAGCTCTGTCTAACTCAACGATCCCGAACTTCTATGGCTTCACACATTACTAGGTAGGGGACTGTGAATTTTGAATAATCATCTATGAAAGTCACTATTTACCTGTTGCACACATACATCAATGTGAACTAGGTCAAGTGGTCTTGAAGCTCTATTCTGATTAACTTTAAGAAGTGTTGCTCTTGTAGCTTTGGATTCGATGCAACATTCACACTTAGCAGTGACTGGACAAGGGGATATTGTTACATCCTTTTTTAGATTCCTCTATTGTAGTACCTGTATGCATCCCTGGGGTCAATGACCTTAGCGCCTGTGCCACATTTGTATACAGTCATCGTGTTTATGGGTGCACAGTCTCACCTTTTCCTTCACTGTGTTGAGGTGATACAGATCATACAGCTTTGCACTTGCTATCGTCTGCTTGCAGTCTAGGATAGAACACTTGTTACCTTGGAATTTTACAGTGAGTCCTTTGGCTGTCAGATGCTTCACAGACAGGGGCGGACTGGGGTTCAAAAACGGCCCGGGACTTTTCTGGTCACACCGGCCCTTCTGCACTCTGTCCAGCCCAGTATTTACGCCCCTTCCCCATAACAGGCAGTGTGCAACCCCCCCCCCCACGTCAGAGGCTAAGTGGCAGAACTGGGGCCAAAAATTGGCCCGTGACTTTACCAGCCCTGATGTACTGGGCCCAGTGCAGCCTGATGAAGTGTAAACGCCCAGCACCATGCATTTTGGCAGACATGTTGTCTGAGACACACACACACACTCCTATGCCAGGCAGGGGCAGACTGGGGTCAAAAAACAGGCCGGGATTTTACTGGTAAGACCCTGCTGTGCTGTGACCGGCCCAGTATATTGTGTTAGAGCCATAGCAGTGCTGGTGCACAGCTATGATTTTGATTAATTCCATTTAAAATTATTTAATTGTGGACACACAGCCTGGGCTGATTCTTTTGTCCCTGATCAGTCCTATTGCTTTTTTGAGGAGCCACTGCTGATAAGTTTATACGTTCTTTTAATGAGAAACAATGACCAACGATCCCTCAGTCGGGATGCCCTGCTGTATGACATTGCCTGGTATACTCATGTAGCTGGTGAGCCCAAAGTGCATAGGTTAGCAGTGGCTACATCCTCCATATGCTTCTGTCTGAGGCCTGTACTTGCACCAGACATTTCTGAATGTCTAGCACAGGCAGGCAGAGGAGCGGTCAGCAGCACGCTCCAGTCATCTTTTCTAGGCAATCTAAAATTATATCTGATGTGAGGTTGGTAAAGCAAGATTATAGAGTGTATGGGCTGATTGTCCAGTGACCCACGCATGCTCTGTGGGATCACCAGGATTGGTTGCTAGCTCATGCTCCTCCCTAGTTGCTCTGCCCCTTGTTTAGTGAACCCGATTGCCCAGCGGTGGTCATGTGGGCTACTAAAGTGGCATGGAAGCATAGAAATAGTGTAAGTAATTCTGCCTGATTTTGGACATTTCCATGGGCTTTTAGAGAGGTACCCTCCAGTGAAATGACACTGGAGGGTCCTATAAAGCAGCAGTGGAGGGGGTGCATCTGATAGAGCAGGGGTGGGCAATTATTTTTTCCATGGGGCCACATGAGAAACTAAAAATATTGTGGAGGGCCGCTGAGCTATGGGCGTCTAAGCGACGTCTAAGCTCAGCGGCTCCGAGTGCGCTGGCGGCTGCATCTCGCGCTTCCCTCTAACAGGGAGCGCGCCCGCGCTGGCCATTCCCAAATGGCCGACACAGGCACGCGCCCTGCTAGGGGGATAGCAGGCATGCGGCCGCAGCTTGTGCATGCGCTATTGAACTGGGAAAGAAGGTGAGTTTATGGGCGACCTGGGGGGTTTCACACAGCGGGGCATCCCGATTTTGAATGCCCCGTGGGGAGGGGATCTATAAGATTTCCGGGCTGATAAAGCAGGGTTTTGGTCCACTTCAAACGTTCTGGTGTGATCATTTCCCAGCCAATCAGAGAAGCCCTTGGCTTCTGGCAGTCTGGAAGGAGAGCTCAGATCAGCTGGGGGCAGACTGTGAGCATGGTGGGCAGCAGGAAGGGGGCATGGTGAGAGCATGGTGGGCAGCAGGAAGGGGGCATGGTGAGAGCATGGTGGGCAGCAGGAAGGGGGCATGGTGAGAGCATGGTGGACAGCAGGAAGGGGGCATGGTGAGAGCATGGTGGGCAGCAGGAAGGGGGCATGGTGAGAGCATGGTGGACAGCAGGATGGGGGCATGGTGGGCAGCTGGGAGAGCATGGTGGACAGCAGGAAGGGGACATGGTGAGAGCATGGTGGACAGCAGGAAGGGGGCATGGTGAGAGCATGGTGGACAGCAGGATGGGGGCATGGTGGGCAGCTGGGAGAGCATGGTGGAAAGCAGGAAGGGGACATGGTGAGAGCATGGTGGACAGCAGGAAGGGGGCATGGTGAGAGCATGGTGGACAGCAGGAAGGGGGCATGGTGAGAGCATGGTGGACAGCAGGAAGGGGGCATGGTGAGAGCATGGTGGACAGCAGGAAGGGGGCATGGTGAGAGCATGGTGGACAGCAAGAAGGGGGCATGGTGGGCAGCTGGGGGAGCATGGTGGATAGCAGGAAGGGGGCATGGTGAGAGCATGGTGGGCAGGTACATGGTGAAAAAGAGACAGCAGGCAGGAAGGAAGCAGAAGGCAGAACACAAGCAAACTACATAATCTTTCTGAGCAGACTTACTGAGCACCAACGTCACACTCCATCCCCCGCGCTGCAGTCTTCCATTTTATTCTTCTGCAAAGCTGGCTTATCACTACAGCTTGCTCTGCCTGTCATGTCCTGTTGTCACTGTTTGAGAGACACTGGCAGAAGAGGATTGTTTAGCAGCCCCTTCCTCTGCCCCCCTCCCTCTCACCTTCAATGTGACAGACAGCATACCTCCCGACCAGACAGCCCGCACTGCGGGTCTGCAATTAACCCCTGCACTATCAACTGCTACAGCCAGTGAGTGGAGATGCTCTGGAGCCCCTACTCTGCCCTGCCCAAGTCCCCAGGTCTCTATCACCCTCTCATCGGGTCTGGCTTCCTCAGAGGAAGGGAGAACACGCCAGACCCGACGAGCCGAGCGGCCGATCGGCTGCTGCTTAACCTAAGCCTCTTGCACTGTACACAGGCGATCACCTAAGTTAAGCAGCAGCCGATCGGCCACTCGGCTCGTCGGGTCTGGAATGTTCTCCCTTCCTCTGCATCTCTTACTGGCCAGCTCAGCCCGGGCCGGTAAGAGCCTAGCAAAATGCTGTACATTGCCCAGGTCTGCTATACACTATAAATAAAGCCAAAACAGCACCGCACCTCATTCTGCACATGAAACAATGTAATATTGACATAAGGGGGGTGCGGCCCACAGGGAAAATGCCCGGCAGTCCCTATGGCCAGCCCGCCCCTGTTCACAGATAAGAGTCCTCCTTCTAGATCAGGAACATAAAGAACATCTTTTACTGGTATGGCTAAATTGTGATCCACATCATTGGGGCACCCTAGGGTTCCATTCCCATATCTCTCTGCATGTATTTCATAGCTGCAAGGTAAATAGCTTTTCAGATCAAGTTCTGTGAAAAAGCTTCTATCAATTGCCATTTAAATGTGGCATCCATATGAATCAGAGATTGTGGCTTGACCTGTCTCATTTGCTTTGCTTTCCATATACTACTGTCTCTCTTTATGTACCCTTGTTTTGTGGCATCTAAAGCATAGAAAGGTTTTTGTGGAGTCAAGCTCCTTTCTTCGCTGATACTCATCTATGAGCCTCACCTATGAGTCTCACCGACTGGTATAAGTTGTGCAATCACTTCCAGCAAGCCTTGTTTCCTCAGCAGTAGCAACTTGCTATTTAAGCTCTCATGCAGTCTTTTTTGAACATCTCACATGTACTCTCACTGCGTATATGAATAAGCTGATTGTCTTCTACTAGTAAGCTCATGGTGGCAGTGTCTGTCTGTTTTTCCTGTCCCAGTCCTGATTATTGACCTGTGGCCTCTCTTTAGTTATAGCCTCCCACAAGTCATCTTCTACTTTAAATTTTATAGCTGATAATTGTCATTGTTCCGCGTGGCCACTTAGAGTTTAAGCTCTGAGCTGCTGCCCATTCTCCTAACTTTATATATAAGAACAGTCTTACTTGTATATACGAAATGTTACAGTGTTTCTTTATGTCAAACTATGCATCAGCTACACTGTCTTCCATTCTGAGCTTTGCTTTGCCTAGGCGATATTTAGTAACTGGGCTTTATCCAGTCTCTGGAGCTTCATTCAGGCATTGGGCCCATACCCCTTACAAAGTGTGAGTGGGTGCAGTGGAGTCAAATCCAGATAGACATTTGCAGTGTAACAGGAACTGGTTTACTGGAACATGAGTGCAGTAAGACAAAGTCAACTTACATGATGGATAACATTAACAGGAAAAAGAAGCCATGCAGATCACGCATGCAGATCATGTCATGCAGAGATAATCTTGCCTAAAATACAGTGATTCCTATGAAGTTTGCTTCTAAAACCTGGAGAACTGAACAAGTGTTCGCCTGACTTCACCCAACTATGCTGAACTAGAAGTGAATACAGCAAACATGGGTGTAGTCGAGTGAACAAGGCACACTTTTTTTTGCAGAAGGGGAAAATGCAGTGCATACCGGCGAATGCTGCCGTATATAGTGGTTAGTCAATCAGACCCAATGGGGGTCATGCTGATTATTTGATGAAGTAAGTAACTCTGTGTGCACAATTGGGTGTATACTGCAACCAGCATCTCGTGAGCTTTTTTACTTTAAAATAGACCAAAACCAGACCTAAAGTCTATAAGATGCTAAGTCCTGTTTGACATCCACCCCTGGGGCATCCCGATTTGGGATGCCCTACTTTGTGAAATCTCTCCTGTCACCAGTAATCGGTATGCAGCCGGAGGTTGTACCAAAACCCGCGATATTGAAAATGATGGGTGATGATTGGAAGAGAGCCTGTGCCTGCAGCCTATGTAGGACCAGGGAAAATGAGTTTTTACTGGGCGATCTGGGGGGGTTTCAAATAGCATGACATCTCAAATTGGCATGGCTCAGGGGCAAGGAACAAAACCCAGGATAGATAAAATCCCTAGCTTCCATTCCCCAAATCTCTCTGGTGATAAGGCGTAAATGTTTTCCCATTATTGTCTTTTAGGATAGTGTATGTTTCTCATGTAGACTTACTTGTTTATTTATGTATATTTATAGGTAGAGTCTACATTTGATGGAATATTTAAAAGTGTTTTTGTATGCCAAAATGATGTCCTGTGCACCTCGATAAGTGATGCCTGTACACACAGAACACTTCTGCTGGTCATGTGTAAGTGTGAGTGAGCTCCCTCACCTCAGCAGCAGACATAACAGCAGTGTTCTGTGTGTACAGGGCTTACTTCTCTCTTCTTGTGTACAGACTTGGTGTACAGTTGGCAATAGCAAAAAAATAGAGAATTCCTAAAAAAAAATTAAGTTGGGAGCTATTAGCAATGTTATGCTAAATAGTTGCCAACATATACAGCTTTCATAAAAATCCTCTCTTTTAAAATATGTTTTAAGCCTGCAGACTTTTAATTAGTTAAATATGATACACATCATGTTGATTAGTTTGCAGCTTTGCGTTAAAAAAAAGGCTGCTAGAGGATGTTCTTTATTTGATATTAATACATTTTATATGTCTTAATATGTCTTTGCTGCAGCATATATTTTTTTAATTTCTTAAAGAAATACAGTAGATGTGATTTTCACCTTTATTTCAGCGACGGCTTAAGATTTCCTCACACTGTCCTGGGTGGTATGGCACAAAGGTAACTTGGATAGGAAGGAGCAGAGACCTTTTAAGCCCGTGTGCTGAGCCCTAAAGATTTATGCAACCTTTGTAGGGACTAACACAATCAATTAGGTGATATGTTAAAATCCCCCAGGAGCAATTAATCTGAGATATTTATATAGTAAATAAACAAGGCAGTTCCAAATATATCTACATGACAAAACATTTATAGATCAAACAGTGCACCAAAAGGTAGCTCAGCCTGTGATTTTTACACCCATTTCTATTTGACGGGGTGGCGCGGCATGGTACTCAAGCCCAAAACGCCCAAAGAAGGTTAAAGCCAAAACTTGTTCACCTCATTTCAAATTTACATTTATTATGAAAGTTAGAAAACATAGGTCCCTTTGAAGTGCTTTGTCCTTCAAACCTGGCAAAAAGACAGTAGTCCCATCACTCACCAGACCCTTCCCCTCAAAGCTTTGATGCTGTGGGCTAAAATGTAAATTGCAATTTACATTTGATGATTTTTTCATAAAATCATGCTGTAGGTCCAATTTAAAGGCAAAGTACAATGGGTAGGGGACTATTTTTTTTACCATCACGGGTTTTTGTTCTCTTTTTTACTGGGGTATACTGATTTAAGATGCCCCGCAATGTTAAACCCCCAGATCGCTCGCAAAGCCCCCCTTTCCCATGGTCACAACGCACATGTCAGGATCTCATCCAATCAGTGCAGTATGCTGTGCATTTTCATGATCAGCATACAGCTATGTTTGGAAAGAACGCCTCAGCCCTGAAATGCCAGAGATGCAGTTGTGGGCCGCCAAAAACCGTGGGATTTCCAGCGATGTTAGTATAGTAGCTATTTCAGGGGATTTCACACAGCGGGGCAACAAAAATCAGGATGCACCGCGGATAGGGCAGTGGATGGGTTTTTGGTCCACATTAAACTATTCCAGCTTAGGCAAAATATAAACAGGTAATTCCAGAGACAGGGGTGGGTAAGAAGTCTCCCAGTCCCCAGGTCCTCATAGTCACTGCCCGTCTCCTGCTGCACAGTCACTGGGAGGCTCAGCCCTACAGCTAGGAAAACTCACCTATTTCACAGGCGGGTCTGTATGTTATAGGTAACTAGAAGCCGCAGCACACATGCTGGCTGCCAACATCTCATCCAATAAAAGGTACCAGCTACTGCAGTTTGTGATGTGGATTCAAGACTACCATTACATGTGGGTCCTGAATACATGGCTATTGTCAACTTCAAAGCTGGCAGGATTAAGAGAGGGTAATAAGAGTGTTTTATTCGTTTAGAATGTTTTACCAAGATTGTAGGTCCACTTTGGATAGTAAGTAGGGACTTACTATCACCAGGATTTACACTATGCCCTGCTGTCAAGCCTATTTGAATGGTTGGTTGCAGCTGTGCATCTCACTTGGGGATGCAGCTGCACAATACGACTGTGGCAAGGGATTGGACGAAATGTAAGCGATTGTGGGCCACTGCGGAGGGTTCTCACAATGGGACATCCCGAATTGGGATGCCCCAGGGATACTTAGTCGGTCGGCCTTGGAGTCTTTTAGAGTCCAGGCCGGCAAAAGTGGTGATTGGCCCTTAATTCTGAATGGCTGCCACCTCCATCCTCTAGGCTACTGGGCATCCCATTTCTGTATTTCTTTCTTGTTGGGAGGAAAAGCCTGAAGGCCAGTTACAGGCTGAGGAAAATACCCAGTCAGAGCATAGTGTATTGCAAGCTCAGCGGTTTGGAGAAAACACTTTTTATTGGCCACACATTGTACAATCTGATTAGTGCAATCCTACCTGGTGCTTCATACAGTAAAAGCCTTATCAAAATAATTTAATTTTATGAGTGCTCTTATACTATATTAAACTGTTTTGGGGGGAATTGCACAAATCAGATTGTACCAAGCTACCTACTAAATATATGTTTTATATGCTGATAGATGAATGTGCCCGTGGATGGAAAAGCCTGTTCAAAAACTGCCCTTGAGTTTACAGAACATTACTAAGATAAATTAATGTTGACAAAAGTGAGGAAAAGGGAAAATCAAAGGAGGGGAAAAAAAGGGAGAAAGAGGGACAAAGGGAAGGTAGAAGTGAATATTAAGGGGTAGAATGGTGGGAGATATCACTGGCTGCTCTTGCTCTAAAGCTCTCTTGACCTCTGCACATGCCAGGGTATAGGGGGCGGGGCTAACACATCTGTCTTTGGCCAGTAAAGGGTGCACTACCCCAGCATTGGCTAAGACCCATCTGTCACTACTTGATAATGACTGAGGATCTGACAGCATGGAGTCGAGCAGGGCAACGGACATTAGAGAGCAGGGTAGGAGCATAGAAGGCTGTGCTGTGGAGTTGCGGGTAGGCAATAGCTCTCTCTGCCCTGTCAGCAGCAGCACCATGGCTAGCCTGCACCTCCAATGGAAGCTGACCAGCCGTGGTGAAAGGGGGGGGGGGGAAATCGGGGAAGCGACATCTGGGGAAGGGGGAGAATAAAAGGGTCAGTTGCCCCCTCCCCTTTCTTCCCTCCCCTTTCCCCTTGACCCCCGATCTCCACCTGGCACGAGCTGTCCCACCTTCCCACCTTCTTTTTGGTAATGGAATGGTTTAATTTGGCCATGATGGGGTGGGAAGGAAGGTTATGGGTTTGTTGTACTGTATTTTTATTAACTTATTAACTTAACATATAAAAATAATGTAATAATAATAATTATAATAAATAAAGAAAAGTATGTGGCACTGGTTGAAGTGCATTGGTGGTAAAGCTTCTACTCAGGGAGGAAGTTGTGCATTTATATATTTGGTAATATTATATAATAAAAATATATATATATATATATGTTTTCTTGTATGGATTTCTATGTCAGTGTGTATGTATTGCAGATTTTTGTTTATATATGGTTTGAATTACTGTAACTTTAAGGAGATGGTTTTATTGTCGCAGCTATTGGGGGGTCCCCTCTTTCATTTTAGGGTCTGAGATAGCACGTAAAATTTGTTAACTGGAAGACTCAAGTAGGCGGCTGTTTCTACTGAATCAGGCCAGGAGGTAAAGTGTTTTAGTGTTGGGGGAGGGGGGCAACAGGTGTGATTTGGATCCTGTCCAGTTTAGCTCCCAGGCCTAGGAGGTATGCGGCTGAACTCAAATCGGCTTCTGTTTTGTGTCCGGATCGGGAGGTATTTTTGAGCTTTCTGGCCGGTCTCCCGCCCTCTCTTTTTTCTAATTCATTTTGGATTAAAATTGTTGCCGGTTGGGTATCTCAGACCCGGGTCTGGAATGAAGAGGAGGGGGGGGGGTAATTTTATTTGTTATTTATTATTATTTATGTTGAGGATATGTTCTATTTAAAGTAATCATTCCAAAGAAGTGTTTGTCCCGATGGTTATTTGGGAAGGGGTGGGGGTTGTTAGCAGCGGAAGGTATATGGAATGCTAGCCCAGTCATAATGATTTTTTTGGCTGCAAGATAAAGGCTGGGCCCTCTTTTGCCACAGCCCCACTAGCGGTTGCCTTCAATGCCGACCCTTCACCGTACAGTATGTACGCCACTGCTGTAGAGCTAAGAATAATAGATTTCTTTAGATTATTATTCTTAGTTGGACATGATGCCTTGATCTCCTGCTGAAACTCCCTGAACCTATAGGTGTGTGCGACCATCAGCACCAACATCAACACCTTACCCTGCCACCGGAACCGGCAAAAACAACCACACAAACGCACTTACAAATAGTCGGCTGTCTTTTGCCTTGTAACTGCCAGTGTCTGTGTTCAGTGCAGATTCCGCCTGCCTGCCACTCGCCTGCAGGCTGCCACACAAACTCCATGTGATAACATTTGCCACTCAGCCTCTCCCTCTCTTCCTACCAGGGACAACACAACATTGGAGGAACCTTATTGCTGCTTGTGTTACACACAGCCGCTCAGGACATTGCTGGCATGCCCTCTGAGAAGGTCACAGTGTGGGCGCCAGCAGTGGGCAATAGCAGCACATTTTAGTAGGGGGGCGGCAAAGAAGCCCCCCGGGAGACACTAATAATTTATTTTTACAGGGAATAAAAGCACCCATGGCGGCACTTTCCCTCTGGAGGGTACCCTGTGCGATGGCACATGTTGCACACCCCAAAGGCGGCCCTGACTATAAGTTCCTAAAACCAATTTCTCATCCTGATCTCTTAATGAAGAGAAATCTTTTTAGTCTTATTTTTTTTTCCGTTCTGGTTATAGCTGTCCCCTAAGGAGAGTAAGTGTAGCGGGCGCGTGCCTGGCCGGGGGCACGCGCTCTGGGGAGCGAGGGGGGTTCTTGGACCTAGGGTAGGGCATCCCATGTCGTTGTGGCATGTGGGGGTGGAGGTGCACTTACTGGCTTCAGACGTCGCTTGGGTCCAGAGATGACACTCTTTGGTGAACTCAACACGGTCTTTATTAGTCGGCTTCCTTCCATGGCAAACACAGCAAACAGTTCAGTACAGCATGATCCACAGGTTACAGCAACAGTCACTTCCAATAGACTTCTCCATGGCTGTCTCTCAGCTCCTCCACACTACATTCACTTGCATCCCCTCATGACAGAGTCTTGGCTTAGAACTTAGTAGAACACTCTAGAAGGGTGGGTCTCTCCCTTATATAACCTTGGTATTGTTGCTATCCCAACTATTGTTGCGAGTCCCAACCAATGGCAGGGCAGTTAATGTTGCCAATGCCACCTGGCTGAGTCTCTATTTACCAACCTAAAGAGCAATAATGTACTGTTCGGTCCATTCCTTAGGCAACACTGCCATCATGTGGTTTCATGACGCAATGGTCCCCAGAAATGCATCCAACAGGTTTAAAGTGGACCAACACCCACCGCTGATTGGGCCGATCAGCTCCCTGCCTGCGGGGCACCCCGATCGGGGGTGCCCCGCTGTGTGAAACCCCCCAGGACGCCCGCAAATCCTACCTGTTCCTCGTTCCAACGGCGCATGCGCGGGCCACCTCTCGTGCATTTTTGTCTTATCTGGCCCTGCACTGATGACTACATTGTTGCTAGCAGTCACTGTACAGAACACTACTAATAAGCTTTGATTGTTGCACTAGGTATTGGGCACTGTAATGAAATCTTGAAATCTTTGGAACCAACTCGGTTACAAGAAATCACCACAAACTTTACAGTGCCTTTAGGCTGCATTTTAGTTGTTGTTTGTGGAACACACAGGGTCTGTGTGTTTTCACAATTCAGGCAGCTGGTGTGGCCATGTGTTAGTGCTACAAACATCTCCTTTTAAACCTATGGCCATAATATCTTTTGTGCTTCCATCTCTAAAGGTAGTCTTTACAACCACCAAGGCCACGCCCACATAACATATCTGAGATTACTGATTGGTTGATCTCAAGACTGTCAGCTAATGTGACCAGCCTGCTGGGTGCATCCCCAGTTTCACTGTAGTGTGGGGAGCACACCTGCTCCTAGCCTTTCTGAATGGCTGGGAGGGGGATCACACCACAACTACAGGGAAGCCAGGGATGCGGGTCTGGCAGCTACAGCGTCGTAGGAGCCTCTGGGAAAGGTAAGATTACTGGCAACTTAGGAGTTTCACACAGAGGTGCATCTGGATTTTGGATGCCCTGTGGGTGGGCTAGTGACTGGCCCTGAAGTCTTTAGGACTACAGAGCTACACCACGCGGGTTTACAGCTGCTTTAACTCTTACTCTGTGCTAAACTGCCCCAGCTGAAGTCATTGGATGAAATGTATTGGGTGGAGCCTGTGAGTGCGACGACAGCAAGGTGGGAGTGACAGACAACTGTCTGTACTACCTGATGTGGGAATCCAAGCAAGGAGTTTAAACACCGCCATTATCAGCCTCAGCCAGTGAGAGTGCGCAAGGCGCTTGGTGTGACGTTGAGGGGACATTGTCCTCATTTTTGCTATTGTACAAGATTTAAAAATGTAAGTATAATACAGGGGGATGGAAGCCGTCATTTAACAGTCTTTTTTCTATATGGAAACTAATGAGTGTGCAAGAGATTTGAACCTAAAATAGACCTAAACCATTAAGAGCTGTGTTATCAAATGCAAGAGACATCTTTGTGCTCAATATTAGAAAGAGCTGAAGCAACCTTGGAGACGCTATCAGGGAGCCCTGGGGATATATATAAGGAATGCTATCTATCTGGTAAGAGTTTATTTTTGGTGACGGGACCACGGATTAGAAGAGAGTACATGTGGTGTAAGATAAAGTGCTCTGTAGTCAACTTGCCAAAATTTATTGCACCCTTTGTATATTCTGTTCTTGAACTGCATAGTATTCAGCTTATGGTATTGCATTTGAGAAGATATAAGACATGTTAAATCATTTTAGCCTGCATGGGCTTTCTATTTGTTTTTTTGTGACACCTTGTACATGTGTGTATTTACCTGTGTCTTATGAAGGACGTCCCTCTTCTATTCTATTTTAATATTGCACTGATAATAGAGGCGTGTCTGTTTACATATTATGGTTAACTTCCATTTGTGATTGAAATCAGGCCAAGAGCGGTGGCCTTCCCTATTTTAACATTGTGCAGGAAAGAAAGACGTATTTGCTCACATACCATGTCTAACATCAGTTTGTGATTGAACTCAAACTTTTAGTGGCTGTCCCTTTTATTCTAGCATTGCGCCGGTAATAGGGGCATGTTTGTTTATACAATATGGTTAACTTCCACAGTCAATGATGTTTGTGGAGGTCACATGACTCATCACCAGTCCAACTCATATGACCGAGGAGGATGTGGCCAGTACAAGCAGCTCCTGCAGCTGCATATATCGGTATACATATGCGGCAAACATGCTGTATACCTTTTACTCTGGTAATCCTCGTTTTTGGCCACAGCAAATTACGGACAAATAACAAAGCTACACAATGGAAATGAATTTCGTGCTGGCGTCAAAGCTACCTCAAAACACTAAAAGAAACTTGATAGCTCAAAGTGTCAAACTATTCCATGATAGCAAAGGCCACTAAAATTTGATGAAAAATGTGCAATCTATGCTGGTGTGCTGACTACTGTGATCACCACACCAACATATGCAAAATAAATGGTCCCTAGAAATGACCCCAGTGGATCCCAGAACAAGCAACTTCGCCAATTTGTAAAGTCTGCGGTTTGAAATGAAAATCCAGGGTGATTGTGCAGCTGCTGTCACACAATGCTGCACCCATTTTGCCATATAAAAACAAAAAGCTGCCCCCCCCCCACATGTGCCAGCCAATCAGGGCTGCAGAAGTGGGCTGTCAGCCCCCCTGCTGCTGCCATTCAAAGGCACCAGATAATGAAAGGATCCAGTGGTGTGCCAGCTCATGAAATGCTACTGTACTTTTGCCCTGCTCCAACAAACAATCATTTGACAAAGGAAGGAGGGCGTACACTGGGTCATTTGCTTGATTTAAAAACCCAATTGGGTACAGAGGATAATAAGAATTAAAACTCTCTCAAGATTTAATTTAATTACTTGTACTTAAAGGAGCATTATTGCGAAAAATGGGCCAATAATAAAAATTCATATAAATATGCTGGATGGCATTTTATTTTTTAAATTATTTTAATTGATGGAAGGAAGAGGAAATCGAGTGACAGGTTCTGTCACCCCTGATACACTCAATCTGTCACCCCTGGATTTTATTCCTACCAGGAGAAGAAAACCACAGGCTTGGCAGGAGTTTTATTCAGCATTTATCCAACATTTTTATATGGGTTTTTAATATTACACGATTTTGTGATAGTGCTCCTTTAATACCTTTGGTCTATGGTGTATCAAATTGTTTTAATTTTTAGTCCAACTATGTTTGAATTTACATTTCACTGCTCATTATGAGTTCAAGATTTATAGCTCAGCCGTTAAATATTAGCTGATACCTGGACATTTGTTATTGTCATCTTGGTTGACCTATTCATTTAGTTGACCTGACATCCTGGGAGATTACCGTACTCTCTTTTGTGTTTTGTGAAGAACTAATCTGCGAAGACACCGGTTATTTAAATTCATTTAATTTTATTTAGGCAAATGTTCATCTTTTATTTCAGGTATGTAATATAAAAAGGTATCGCAGCCGCCGCTCCTGGATGAAGGGGAGCGTGGCACGTCACTCTGGCAGCCTCCCTCGCCCCTGCTGTGCAGGTGCGCGCCCCGCAGTCTGTAGATTTCGCCACTAGGAGGCGCTGCGCTGCCAGTAGCAGGCAGTGCAGAGTCCTCCACACCTGATGGGAATCAGGGGCTGATCAGCCTTGCTACCCAGACTGACCAGCCCCTGGACAGTGTCTCCAATCACTCACAGTGTTGTAAGTTGCATTAATCAGCACATACACTCCCCCCCAGGGTGGTCATTGGTCAATTTTCCAATAAATATAGAGTCAGCCCAGTACTCAGTGCCCATGATAGTCGCTTGTGATTAGGGTGTGATTCCGTTTAGTTATTATCTGTTTCCGACCCTGTCCGCTGCCTCTACCAACCTTTGCTTTGTCTGACCATGAACCTGCCTGCTCCTTTGGATACCCCACGATCTCTGAACTCCCAGCTTGACCGTTTGGCTACCTCTGACTACGCACCTGTCTTATCCCTGTACTCTGTCGCACCCTCAGGACTGACTACCTGTGAACGACCTCGGCTTCATTATGAGTTCAAGGCTTATAGCTCAGCAGTTAAATATTTGCTGATACCTGGACATTTGTTATTGTCATCATTGGTTGACCTATTCATTTAGCTGACCTGACATCCTGGGAGAAATTACTCTCTTTTGTGTTTTGTGAAGCACTAATCTGCGAAGACACCGGTTATTTAAATTCATTTAATTTTATTTAGGCAAATGTTCAGCTTTTATTTCAGGTATGTAATATAAAGGTATCAGTATGAGAATATTGTAACCAAATACATGAATGGCATTATTTACATACAAACAGGCTTCTCAAAGACTTACAACAGAATAGACTAGATAACCTCTTGAGACAAATAGTTTGAAAGGAACAGGGTGTCCTTTTAAACACCACTGCTTTGGCCATAGTCGGCCCAGTGTGCTTGGGGCACTCTGTGGAGTAGAGTGTCTCGGTGTGAAGTAGAGAGGAGCAGTGCAGCTAACTAGTAGCAATTGACAGACTTTTCCAGGGTAATTTGTAGGCTAAAAAACACTCAGGGCAACAATAAAAAATGTCACTCTCCCCTCGCCTGTGGGGGCCTTGAGGTTTCATGAGACTTTCAACTCTCGCCTGGCATTTGAGGAACAAGTACATGTCTTTGCTGCATTGGGGAAGTCTTTAGGATTTGGCACAGTGCAGTGCAAGTGTATAGGAATAAAAAGATACAAAGGAGGGGTGGCAGCTGCTCAGACCAATTTATAACTAACCTGAGATGTACATGTTAGCACAGCAATTAGAATAAGCTAAATATTAAAGGAGCCACTACATTTAACTATATTAGCTGGCAACTGGTCCTAGAATCTGTCTCTAAATCTGGTTAAAAACAGAGGTCTCAGTTAGCACACATTTGCAGAAGCATGCTGAAGCTGCACCACCAGACACCAAGGTGCCTCTGTTCAGGTGCAGTTCTAACTCTAATCTATGAGAGCCCAATCAAGACCTCTGTTTTATACCAGATAACTAATTGGGTTAAGTGCTGTAGCGCCTTTACGATTTGTATATTCTAATTGCCCTGCTAACGTGCACCTCCCAGCTTAGTTATAAACTGATCTGAATGGCTTCTGCCCCTTCTTTGTATCTTTTGATTGTGGGAGGCTTTCGACTCTTCATCCCCATATGCTGTCATCGAGATTATAGGGCAACCGCAGGTAAGCTGCTCTCAATTTATCCATTGCATTGTATGTCCCAAAGGAGGCTCTCATAGATTACAGTTAGGACTGCACCTGAACAGAGGCACCTTGGCATCTGGTGGTGCAGCTTTAGCATACTTATGCAGATGTGTGTTTTTAACAAAATTTAGAGACAGATCCTAGGATTGGTTGCGAGCTAACAGGCTTAAGTGCTGTGGCTCCTTTATGATTTGTGTATTCCTATTGCCCTACTCATGTGCACCTCCCAGGTTAGCTATAAATTGGTCTAAGCAGCTGCCACTCCTCCTTTTTATCTGCAAACTTGTTATGCCATGTTTGAGACAGAGGCTGTAATTCTAATCAATCATTGTCTGCCATTTCCTGACTACACTTCTCAGAATCATACACTGATATGCCTTTGTCTCCAGGCATTTCAGTGAGGGACGTTCAGTGTTCCTTGCACAGTGCACAGGAGCTAGGAGGAAGATATCACTGAATAAATAAAATATTTTTTTTTGTCTTTTATTCTTGAGGATGTTAGTGGAAGAGCCTGAGGAGCCTGTGGCTGAGATGTGGGACATATAATAAAGGAAGCATCAATATGACAAGCCTAAAAGTGTTCTGGGAGTAGGAATAGAGGGGCAGAGACAGTCAAACTAATAGAAATATAGAGTAGTAGGGGCACATGTTTCTTGTTATAAGGTTGTAAGGGACTTACTTCTGCCAGGGGGGCCACGGCGAGCATGTGCTGGGCGACGCGGCACTCAACGCGGCGCTCCTGCTGCTGATCGCGGCCGCTGCTCGCGGGTGAAAGGGACCGCAGCTCGTCACTCTGGCAGCCACCCCCACCCCTAGCTGTGCAGGCGCGCGCCCCGCAGTCTGTACATTTCACCACTATGAGGCGCTGCGCTGCGAGCGATAGGCAGTGCAGAGTCCTCCACACCTGATGGGAATCAGGGGCTGATCAGCCTTGCTGCCCAGACTGACCAGCCCCTGGATAGTGTCTCTAATCACTCACAGTGTTGTAAGTTGCATTAATCAGCACATACACTCCCCCCAGGGTGGCCATTGGTCAATTCCCCAATAAGTATGGAGTCAGCCCAGTACTCAGTGCCCATGATAGTCGCTTGTGATTAGGGTGTGATTCAGTTTAGTTATTATCTGTTTCCGACCCGGCTTAATCGACCATCCCTGTCCGCTGCCTCTACCAACCTTTGCTTTGTCTGACCACGAACCTGCCTGCTCCTTTGGATACCACGCAATCTCTGACCTCCTGGCTTGACCATTTGGCTACCCCTGACTACGCACCTGTCTTATCCCTGTACTCTGTCGCACCCTCTGACTGACTACCTGTGAACAACCTCGGCTTCGGGATACCCTTGCGGTTCATCGGCCTTCAATGTAAGCAGCAATCCTTTGCGCCTATTAAGACCTGGGGGCAACTGTGTGAGGTGTACCTAGCGTCCCGGCAAATGGGGGCTTGACTATAGGCAGAAGCGGCGGTGGAGATTGGGGGTTGCCTGCTTACTGAAGGCTGGTGTCCCTCTGGGCATCACAAAGGTAATATTAAGTGAAACTTGTGTAATAGAGTGTGTAGAAGAGCTAAGAGCAATGTACAAATTGAAGATTGCAACAAAGTCAAAGTCAAACAATGATTGATTTGAAATACAGCCCCTGACACAAACATGAGATAGTTACTTAGTCAGTTACTTAGTTAACCCTTTGGTATTGCACACACTGCAGTTACAATGTAAGCAAGTGGGAGTCATCTGTGGGAAGGCCCTGCCTGGATACTTGGGGGAGGGGGATAGGAGGCCATCCTCTTTTGGAGGGGCTGCCTGGATATTTGAAGGGGTTAGGTTAGCATATTCTGTTAGGGGCCCTGTCCGAAGACTTGAGGCCCTGTCTGAAGACTTGAGTATCAATTTTTGGATACTTGGATACTTAATTTTTTAGGTTAATGTCTTCTGGGGGTGAGTATCTGTTGGATGCTTGAGGGGGTTAGGGGTAGCCCTGTCTGGATACTTGGATACTATGGGGGGTTCTACATGGATAGTTGAGGGGGTTAGGTGTGTGCTGTCTGTGGGGGGCCCTGTCTGAATACTTGGGGAGGGGAGATTAAGAGAGCACCTTCTGTGGAGGGCCCTGCCTGGATGCTTGAGGGGGAGTTTGGGGAGCATCATTTGTTGGGGGCTGTCTGGATACTTGGGGGCGTTAGGGGGAGTATCTTCTGCAGGGGACCTTGCCTTGGTAAATGAGAGGGCCCTGTCTAGATACTTGAGGGGGTTAGGGGGGAACCTCGTATGGAGGATGAGCATCATACTGATAAGGGATTGCTGCCCCCCTCCCCCCACTGATAGCAGGCACAGAAAATATAAGCAAAAGGCCCGCTGTATACTTGGAGCTGGCTGTCTCCTTTATGCATATCAGGCAGCAGGCACACCTTCTGCTTGTGTACTCTGCAGCCTTTATTGGTGCCCAGCAACCATAGAAAACTGTAGTCTCACCTGGGATAGGATGACCCTGGCCTCTATATAGGGTTCTCCTGTGTGAGGCAGTGTGCACACAGATATAAATATATATTTATTGGATGTGTTGCCTCAGACTGGCAGCTGTAATGTTTGACAACATAGAAAATGTGTGTGTGTTTCCCTCAACCAGCAAATAGAACAACAGGCTAAATTATGAATCTGATTGATTACTCTGATAGTAATGCCACCTGTCCCTGGTGATGTTTTAGCAAGCAAAGAACGGAGGGGGGGTGGGGGGGCTTGGACTTCTTTTTTGATATTACCTAACACATATTACATAAGTCAATAAAATTAATACATACCAAATATAAATGCATTAATAACATGGCCTTTTCAGACAGTAAAAACGCTACTTACATTCCATGGCATGGTTGGCTTTTGCCTGGAAAAGCTTATGCTATTTAAATTCCATGACATAGTTGTCTTTTGCCGGTAAATACTAGAGAAGTGTGGTAAAAGTTTGTTTAGAATCTTTTTTACTGACATTCTAACTTCTCTATTTCTAAAACTGTAGATGATGGGATTCAGACCTGGAGTTACTACAGTGTAGAAGACAGACACAAACTTGTGTGATATTTCATAGGAATGAGTTGAGTTTGTCCGGACATACATAAATATCATAGTCCCATAGTAGATCAGCACTACAGTAAGGTGAGCACCACAGGTGGAGAAAGCTTTGCTCTGACCACTTTTAGACTTCATTTGAAAAATAGAGATCACAATGAAGAGATAGGACACCAAAGTCAGCATTAAACAGCAAAAGAGAACAACAAGAGACAAGACAAAAATGAAAATTTCCGTTTCATAGACCTCACTACACGATAGCCCTAGTAAAGGAGGAATGTCACAAAAAAAGTGATTAATTTTGCGTGAGTCACAGAAATCTAAATGAGAAATAAGCAGAACAGGAATTAACCCTGTCAGTACTCCTATAAACCAGGAAGCGCCTACTAGCTGCAAACATGTTCTGGTGTCCATCAGGCTGGAGTAGTGAAGTGGCTTACAAATGGCCATATATCTGTCATAAGACATGACTAGCAGCAAATAACACTCTGTGGCTCCAAATGTGACAAAGAAAAAAAGCTGGGTCATACATCCTTCAAATGAGATGCTTGTACTCTTCAGTAATAGGTTGGCTAAAAGTTTGGGCACAATAGTCATGACGTACCATATCTCCAAAAACGAGAGATTGGAAAGAAAGAAATACATTGGTGTCTGCAATGATTGGTTCATGATCACTACAGTTATAATAATTAGATTGCCACTGATGGTTACAAGAAAGGTTACAAGAAATGCAGTGAATAAAGGGATGCTGGTCTCTGCAACATTTAACAGTCCCACAATTGTAAAATCATTTCCAATACTTTGATTGGGAAATAGCATTGCACAAAAGAAAAAGACATGAAGAAACTACCCCAGTAATTCCTACAGAAGTGGTAAAGCTCCAGTAATGTAAAAATGAGTAATGCAGGTATACTTTATGCTATTGCTTGAACAGTCTTACTGTGCCTATACCTAGAAGGTAGAAAATAATCAATGGTAGAAATATCTGCATTCCCCGGGCAGATCTGAGCTTTGGATACCTCAGCTCTGGAAGACCATCATAGATATACTGCAAGGGCTTGCATGGCTATTGATTTGAAGATGTCAACCAAAGATTCTTGTCAGAAGGCTGCGTCCCACCATTTCTTTTGCTATGAAAAAATGTAAAAGAGAGTATCATCATGTGTCAATCAGCAGATCCTAGCATGGACTGATAATTATTGATGATGCAGTATTCAAAATCGTTTTCTTTATAAAGTATATATTTTACATACATACAAGGTATTTCTTGTGGCAAGATGTTCCTAGGAGGATTTAGCAATTACAACAACAATATATTAATATTTTATGCAATATAGGTCTGGTCATTTAGGCAAGGCTCCAGGTTTATGTGGAACGAGCAAATCTTAGTGAACCACTTTGTGTATGTCATGGCTAACTGTAGCCCTCACACACCTGGTGTTGGATAAGGACAGCAGAGAGCAGGTTCCTCTGGGCCCAGGGTGCTCTAGGTGTGTCTGTGTGGGTGGGGTGCTGCGGCTCTACCACAGGGGATGTCTGTACTCACTGTGCAGATTCAACAATCCAATATATAAAAACAGGGTTCGTCTTTATTTACTCTAACATGAACATAAGGAACAGCTTTATCCATCGATTCAGTTGCGTTCCTTCTTGTCACCTCCACAGCCTTGGGTCAGCTAGCTGGTCTTACCCCCCTAGAAGGATTCCCCGGATTTCTTCCACTGAGAATCACCATCAATCTGCTCCTCAAAAATTCATGTGGTAATCACTTTGGTGTAGAACTGTGGTATAGAACACTAATAGGGGGTCTCTCTTGCTTTTATCACCTCTAGCAACCTCCTAGAACCGTCCATCACATGTTCATTTACATACTAAACATATGATAGGCTCTTCTCTCAGACCTTCCAACCAATCACTATCCTTCTGGTTGTTACTAGGTCTTTACCAAGCACCCTGCTATGGCTATTCACTCTCTTGAGCTTCCCTTCTAGAACAGTCTCCATTAAAGTCTATGGCCCAATGATTGTCTATGGCTCATCATGAGTCTAATTAAGGGTACTACAATGTCTATACACTTTGATGGTTAGGAACCAAAAAAGGGTTTAATATTGTATTAACTCTATGTACAAGGGTTTCTTATTAGCTGGTATGTTTCTAATTACATCTGGACCCCTACATAACTTCACAGTAAAGCTGCATGTATAGTACTCCCGATGTATACTCCAAATGAACATCCGCAACTGAACTCCAGTATTCTGGTGCTAAGCTCAAAAAATAAAAATTCAGCAACTGAAGTCCCCCCTCCAAGGCATAATGTGAAATCTTCCTTTCTTGTTATTGTGGATTAAGGGCATGCTAATGACTCATGCTGAATGATAGATTCATACATGCAGATATCTCCTATTTATTTATCTGTCTGATTTATCTGTATGCAGGGCTGGCATTGCACACTGGGCAGCATGGCACACTTTTGGACAGAACAGAATCAGCTCCTCCAATAGACCCCTCATCGCTAAAAAAAAGAAATATGGCGGATGAGCCCTCTCCCCTCCTGGGAAGAAAAACACTGACTGCCCTCAAATTAACCCTGCGTACCCCCAAAGGCTAGCCTGAGCTTAGCAGGTGACACCCCCACCCCTTTATCCCAGCCTGGCCCAAACAGCACCCATTAATTAAAAAAAAAACTTGCCCAAAAAGTCTGCTGCCCCAACGATGTCCCAAGAAGTATGCACCCCTGTGCAAGCCTGCTTCATGTGAACACCCCAAAGGCAGGTCTAATTGTATGTATTATTTGCAAAGGTTAGAAAAAAATTAAATATAGTATATATAAGTGTTGTTAAAAGATACAATTTTTGTAGAACAAATAATAGCTCATAAAGAACAACATAATATTATATTTAGAAAAGTACATAGGTAGCTGAAATATCATTGCAATTGTTCAACCACAAATCTCCAATTAAAATGGGTAGTTCCTATGTTTACAGAATGTTTATAGAGGACAGCAGTATAGATAAAAACAGCTTTTAAATATATATAATTACAAGCAGCTAATATCCCTGCCCATCCTAAATCACTGCTGTGATGGTTTATGCTGATGTGGATGGTGACTAATGAACTGCAGTAAAAGTCCATGTTCATAGAAGTCATACAATGGGTCCTATACTCCTGCTATAAAAATTCCTCTATTACTGAACCCCAGCTATATACCAGAAGGGAATAAAAAGCATGCAACTAGTTGGTGCTGGGACTCCTCTTTTCCACCAGGAGCTCCATGCCGGAATAGAGGGGCGGGTTATAGCTGTGCTTTGCTCAGACAGAGCAGAGCTGGGGTCAGGAAAAGGTCAGCAATCCCAGAATGCAGAGCAGCACAATTAGAAGGCACTTCATGTTTGCAGGCTGCCTGATGTCCCATGAGCCGCCATCTTGGATGTTTAAAGGCTCATAACATGCAGTAGATGCAGGTAGGATGATATTTAATGTGAGCAATATGTACAGGGTGCGGGGAACATATAAGATATGCTCTTATTCAGGGGTAAGCACTTCAGAATATATCAATAAATATATGAGAAATATATCAACATGGGCACCCATCATCCTCTCCATAGTGCACTCCAGGTGCGCCTTGCAGTCTGAATTGCAACCTGGATCTCGGGGAGATTTTTCCCCAAAAATCACCCGCACCTGCAATGATGCATATTTACAGAAGAGATACTGTACATAGTTCATCAAGTGAGTTAAAGATATTTTAGAAATAATAGAAACGGTCAGGGTGATTCATCACTAACGCCAGGTAGCGACAGATGAGCGTCTGTAGCAGGCATTTCAGAGCGCCTGCTAGTAGTCGCTGTACTCGGCCATTGGTCGCTAGTTCAGAGCGACTCAGTCGCTGTGCAGCATTGATGAATACATTGTGGGGAGTCGCTATATGACCAGTACAGCGCTATATGGGAGCGCATGTTAGCTACTGGTCAGTGCGACCGACTCACAGCATATTCATCAAAAATACAGCCTCACACACGCCTCCGGACTCAAAAATGTTTCTCTAAAGCCCAGAGCGCCGGAGGCTGTGTGATTAAAGTCTGTTTTTTAACATGTATCCACCAGTAACAAAGCAAAAACATATGGAATTACATTGTTATAACATTGTGACATGAACACATTAATACCAGACCTGTAATATGAATTCAGCATAAATATATAAAATGTTTTAAAAAAAGACCAGGAAAGATCCCAACATTATTTGAGAATAAAAACAAACAAACAAAAGAAACAAAAAAAAACAACAGAAAAAAAAAAAAGTAAAAGAATGTCCATTGAAATGTATGGGAGAGTGACAGATAGTGAGAGGTAATACAGGGCGCTCTGCAAGGCTGACCACTGGCGCTGTACGCTGAGGCTGGGATAATGATGAATCGGACGCTACATGGCATTATCCCAGTCGCTCAACAGGTTCTGCTTGATAAATGTGTAATTGCGTGCCGTGTCCGGCGTTCACCTTTCGCTAGCTGTCGCTACCTCTCGTTTACAAGGCACTACCTTTACAAGGCACTACCTGACGCTATCCCTTCATGAACAAGGCCATTAGACGCAATAAAGAAAACATTTTAAATTATTCTGCATAGCCCATAGGGTGCTGTTAATTCCAAACATTTGAGGGACATTCCATGGCCTGTTGTGACGCTGCATCATTTATCCAGCATTTATTATATTTTCTTACAAGCCCAAGCAAATTCTCTTTCATCTACTGCTAGATGCTAGGATAAGTCATCAGCTCTGTTGCTGTCTGTCTCTATAGGAGGCTATGAATTCAAACAGGGAGCCCTGAGTCAGCAGAAAGGCTGAGGATCACTAAGGCCCTTATTTATGAAGGAATAGCGACTGGTGAGCGGCCGGTAATGACGGGCACCGCCACGAGAACGCCGGCTCCCCACCACAATCACACATTTATCAAGCCGATCCTGCTTAGCGACTGAGATAGCGCCAGATAGCCACTCATTCATCATTATTCCAGCCTCAGCCCACAGCGCCAGCGTCCGACCTTGAACAGCGACAGGTATGACCTCTTGCTACCTGGCGCTCTCCAGTGCATTTCAATAGAACAATCTTTAAATATTCATAATTAATTGTTATTCATTTTTTTTTTTTTTTTTTTATGTGAAAAATTCTTTTACCACTTTTACCATTTTAAATAATTTTTTTAAGTTAAAAAAAAAAAAAATGTACAGAATTGATATTACAGGTCTGATATTAATGTATTCATATTACAAAATTATTTTAAAAAATTGTTTTTTTTGGTTTCCAAAAATATGGTTGTTTGGGGGTTAAAAAACTACTTTTAACCCATCGCCGCCAGCGCTCTGGGGTTTAAACATGCATTTTACAGCGCAAGAATTTTTTGAGCGTGATTTGTTAATGAATATGGTGGGAGCCGGTCGCTATGGCCAGTCGCTATCATGCACTCCCATACAGTGCGGAACCTGTCAAATAGCGACTCCTCACCCAATATTCAACATTACTGCACACCGACTGAGTCGCTATCAACAACCGAACAACGGCCAAGCACAGCGACTAATAGCGGGTGCTGTGAAAATACTGCTACAGTCGCTCAACTGTCGCTACATGCCGCTATTAATGAATCGGCCTCCCCGGTTTATTAAGCAATGCAACGTGCTGGTG
Organism: Gastrophryne carolinensis; assembly: GCA_027917425.1. Lineage (NCBI taxonomy): Eukaryota > Metazoa > Chordata > Amphibia > Anura > Microhylidae > Gastrophryne > Gastrophryne carolinensis. Next base: position 432,197,191 of record CM051234.1, read on the forward strand.
AATAAAAGATGCAGTCCCTGACAGCTATGGGGCAAGCTGTAAGCAGGCTAGTTTAACACTTTGGCCTCAATTTGGTAAGATTCGAAAAAAAAAGTCATGGTAGTTAAAAATGAACACCAGATGAAACAAGCATAAGAATTTTACTGCTGCTGAATCACCAGCTTGAAAAACAATGAAAGTCAATGGCACTTTTTACTTTACTACAAAATGAGTAAAAAGTTCATTATTTTTTACCATTGACTTTCATTGTCATTCTAGCTGAAGATTAATTTCACTTTTTCCCTCCTAAACTGAATTTGTTATTACCATGAGATTTTTTTTTCAACTCTTCTGACTCAACTGAATTGAGGCCTTTGCCTGAAATTTCCCTTATATCCTAATCTCGTTGGAAAAAATGTTGTCCTGTACCTCACCTGTAAAAATGCCCTATCACAGATGATTTTTGGAGAAAAATTAGAATTAAAAAGCTCGATGGGATGCAGGTTGAAATCCATACACCAAAGCACATCAACAGTGCATCTTGCTACATCGAATAATTAGCACGATTCCTATACATTAGATAGCTTTTTGCAGGTCAAACATAGTCAGACTATAATATAGTATGGTAAACCAGGTATTATTGTCCATTGAAGCCTTGTTAAATATTGCATGTAAAGCTTGAACACAGCTTGAACACATTACTGTACCCAGCTATTCATCCTGTACAACACCAATACAACATCCAGCCTTAGTTATTCCCTTGAGGGACATTCTGCAGTGTTTACATTGTATATTTTAGCACATTACACATTTTATTGTACAGGTTTTCATGTAACATATTTGGTACATCGTTTTACTAAAGAGCTTTAACTTACTCGCCCGTGTATGATGCTGGTATGATGAAGCTCCTGTTTCATCTGAGATTACTGTATCTACTTGGGGTATATAAATATTTGGTAAACACCCCTGGGAATAAACCAGCCATGTTCCCAGTGGATCTATATGAAAAGGCATGCTTTTTATATCCAGTATATTTATTACTGAAAAATATGCATTTAAGGCCTTGATAGATTATATATATAGATAGAGTGCCTTGGTCCTATATGTGACACAACGTAGTAAATATATGTGAAGTGTAAAGGAAACAATACATGCTTTTTCAAATTAAAAAAACAATAATAAAAAACCGAAGGGGAGGCGTTCCTATGTATTCAGCCCCACTGAGTCAATACTTTGTAGGTCCATCTTCAGTTGCAATTAGGGATGAGCGAACCGGTTCGGACGAACCGGAATTCGCTCCGAATTTCAGGGAAAATTCGATTCGGCACGAACCCGAATTTTTTTGGGTTCGTGCCGATCGAATTTTCCCTGAAATAAAAAAAAAAAAATGCCGGCATGGTGGGAGCGGGCAGGCCGGCTACGCTGTCAGCGGGCGGCAGCGCCGCTCTCAGCTGTCATCAGAGGACGCGTCATCAGAGGGCGCCTGAGAGCGGCGCCGGCCTCCACGCTCCGACCATGCAGGTAAGTGTTTGCTTTTTAAACAAATGCCGGCATGGTGGGAGCGGGCAGGCCGGCTACGCTGTCAGCGGGCCGGCGGCGGCCCGCTGACAGGCATAGTCGGCCTGCCCGCTCCCACCATGCCGGCATTTTTTTTTTCAGATGAGCGATTCGTGAAAGTTCGATTCGGGCGAACCTGAATTTCTTGGGGAAATTCGGCGAATCGCCCGAATCGAACTTTCAAGAAGTTCGCTCATCTCTAGTTGCAATGTCTGTCAGGCTATGCCTCTAACAGCTTTGCACATCTGGAGGCTGATCTAGCTTTAGCTCAGTTAGATTGGATGGAGAGAGTTTGTGACCAGCATTTCTCATGCCACCGATTCTCAATAATATTTAAAGGGTAAGTCCACTTTCAATATACTTCTTAAAAGTTTTTTTGGGCCAAAGGCTTATCTAGTACTTTTTATTTTTTCCTTTGTTAGAAATGTTTGTTTTCTAGAAGCAGTGTTCACTACCTGCACTTTGTTGCTGTTGGCAATGTACACTAAAATGAGAAAAGTAATCCCTGTAGACACAGAACACTGCTGCTATGGTCACTGCTGAGGTGAGGGAGCTCACTCAACCTTACATACATACCTAGCAGCAATGTTTTGTGTGTGCAAGACTCCATTCTTGCTTCTTGGTAACAGCCAAAAATGTTCTAAACCAAATGGTGTGCTAAAATCTCCTTCTCACCCTATAACAGGCAGTGTGTGAAAGCCGCCCCAATCACCCCGTTACAGACAGTGAGCACCATCCCTTATTAAAAGCAGTGTGTGGCATTCCTCATTAAATGCAGTGTGAGGCATTCCCCATTACAGCCAGTGGGTGGCATTCCTCATTAAAGACAATAGGCTTGATTCAGAGAGACAAAAAAAGACAGTCGTTTTAGTGCCGATCTGTTTTTTCTTTTTTAATTTTCCCGCTCTGGTATGAGTGTGCGAGCGATTCTATGCATGCATTGCTAACCTTCAGTAAAGTTTCCGTCCGTTCGTATGCCAGAGTACGAGTACGAGGATGTCATTTTCCAGCGTGACTTTTCTGTTTCATTTTCTCATGTTACAACGTAGGCTTTCGATTTTGCCCTTTTTCCATCGTCCCCCCCCCACGAATCCTTTACGTTTCCCGATAGATTCTGTTTTCCTTTTTCACTAAATAATCGTCCAGATGGAAATCCTTACGATCTTGTGCCTGCGCACTACAAACTTAACTCATTAAAGTGCTTGCATACATATTTGGCTCCCTCACTTCTAATGCAATGTTTAGCTAAATCACTTAGCACTATCTTCCATCTTTCCTTTTGGACCCTTAAAGCTCACCCCAATCACTTAGCGCTATCCTCCATCTTCCCTTTTGGACCCTTAAAGCTCACCCCAACCACTTAGCACTATCCTCCATCTTCCCTTTTGGACCCTTAAAGCTCACCCCAACCACTTCCCGGTTAGGTTCTTCTTCCATTTTAGGCCCCTAAAACTTACCCAAACCACTTGCCGGTTAGGTTCTTCTTCCATTTTAGGCCCCTAAAACGTACCCAAACCACTTCCCGGTTAGGTTCTTCTTCCATTTTAGGTTCCTAAAACTTACCCAAACCACTTCCCGGTTAGGCTCTTCTTCCATTTTAGGCCCGGTCATCTGAATCTTCATCTCTAAATATTTATTTCACCTTTCGTTTGGTGTTAATGTATTAGTGTAAAAAAAAGACACTGAAACTTTTTTTTTTGTACACATTTTTCAAAAAATTTTTGAGGAAAAAACTTTAAAATGTTTTACATTTTTAAAATAAAAAAACTATTTACATTAAAAAGCACAGTGGCAGGACCCAGTAATCAAATGTCTATTTCAATGTGTGTGTCACATCACTCACCTTCTCCCTGTGCCTCCTGGGCGAGATCTGCTGCTACCTCCACATCTTCACCCACTCCAGAAGCATCTAGAAAAACAGATGAAGGGAATCAGGTTGGGTGGAAATAGCATGTATATGTGTGCGGTTACATGAAGAGTCACATACCAGAAGCTCCCGCATACGTCGCTGTGTACGACTGCCTGCCCACGCCGTGCCGCCCCTCCTCTGTGGAAAGGTCCAGGGGCTGGTCGGAGGACCCAACAGAGGAGGGGTAGGACCGTCGCCCTGGAGATCCACCACCTTCACTTCCAGCTGCAGAATCATGCAGCACTGGTCAGCCTGTGCGCCTCCGGGTGCGGCGGATTCTGTAATCCATTTCCAACACTATAAAAGAAAAGCAATTATAAATAAATGCCTACCTTCTGGATTAGTTATATCTGGCATGCAATCGCTAGGTACTTACTAGGGAAATGGAGTCCGAAAAACCGCCGTACCCGGGGCAGCCGTTTCAGGTCCGACCAATGCTGCATGATCTGAGTGTGGCTGAAGGTGGTGTCCGTATCATGTTGGATTTGCCGAATGATCTCCAGGGCGACGGTGCGCTTCTCAAAAGAGTTGGGCAGGTAGTCGTACCTGCGCTACAGCATGGTCTACAAAACACAAAATAAACATAGGATTTAGTTAAAACTGCATACAAATATCTGCCACCAATCGATCATTTGACTAAATGACATTAACAGACACATTTCTAGCCTAATCCAATCCTTGAAGCTGGCCTCAGTGTTGGTTCGCATGTGTGGGCCCTCACGTCGGTTTTGCACGGACTTTGTAAACAAGCCGTTTCTTCCTGCGCTTCCTTAAGGGCTAGGCATGTAGATGGCAAATCAAAGACATTAAAAGACACTTACAAGCATGATGATCTCTTCTTGTTGTGAAGATTGTGGGCGCCATCTTGCCTCTTGTCTGCAGCAGATAAGTAATGCCCCTGCGGTTTCCGGGTCCTGCACGGCCGGACGAATGGCCGTATGCAAGCGCGTAAGTGTCAGACCCTGCCAATCTTATTTAAAGGGTCCTGGACACACAGGTCATTCTCTTTGAGAGTCTCAACATTATGGCACCCAAAAAAATATGCCAAAAGCAGCAAAGGACGCCAGCAGCAGCAGCAAGCAGCCATCCAAGCGGCTGGAGCAATGTGCAGGGCCAACAACTCGCTCCAAGATGCCAAAAAGTAAGCTGCAGGCAACCCGCAGTGCTCAGCCGAAGCCTTCTCAAAAAAACATGCCAAAAAAGGAGCCAGCGGCCAAGAGGAAGCCACAGGCCAGCAAGGCAACAACAATGGGCGCCAAAAAAGATACCAAGAGGATGCGAAGCCCCAGCCCCCCCAGGTCACCATCACCCCACCCACGTGTTTCCCAAGCCAAGGCTAAAAAAAGGACACACCAGGAAAGAAGCCCCAGCAGCTCTAGCTTGCCATCACCACCACCCGCACATGGTGAAAAATCTTGCAAGAGCCAAAGGCCCCGGCAAAGAGGGCCAAGAAGCCCCAGCAGCCCAAGATCGGCATCACCACCACCCACACGTGGCCACAAGTCTCATGGCAAGAGGGCAAGGCACAGCCCAAGAAGCCCAAGGTCGTCATCCCCACCCGCACGGGTCTCCAAATCCTCGTCCAAGAGGGCAAGGCACTGGCCAAGAAGCCAAAGCTCTGGCTCACCCCTGGACCGGCCTACTACCTCCAAGGGGCATGCTTCTTTTAAGGGCCCACAGAGGCACAGGGCCCCAAGCCCGTCTTCTTCAACCACACCCTCTCCTCCTCGCCCGCATTCTCCACCGGCACAGGTGTCAAGGCACTCAACATATGCCACATCTACACCTGCGACTTCAGTGGCCACACAGCCACGAACACCCAGTCCCTTTCCAAGTCCTGTTCAATCTGCAGCCAGCCAGCAGTCCGTAATTTCACCCCAACACAGCCAGGCCAGAATGTCCCCTGATTTTCCACCAAACACTGAGGAGCCAGAACCGCAACCAACAGGGCGCACATTGCGCAGAGGCAGGCTGAGTGGCAGGTTTGGGGAGGCCCAAACTTTGGCATTGGCTAGTGGCCTCACCTTGTATTATGATGAGCTATATGGGCGCAGATCCAAAGCTACAAGCAAACAGCGCAAAGCCGAAATTTTGGAGGAGCTCACCAGACAGGTCAATGCAGCGGGGGAAGAGCTAAAAGATGTGGAGCAGATTCAAAGGAAAATATCGGACCTCAAGTATGCAGCACGGAAGAAAGAAAATAAACGGCGTCATTACAGGTACATATATACTTTGTGGATTTGTCTTCTTCTTGTATTGGCACCATTTTGCTAAATGTGTATAACTATCTTTTTCAGCTTTCAAACTGGTGGAGGATTCCCCACTAAACTGCAATTTACCTGAGCTGAGGAGATGGTGCTGGGCCTGCTACATCCTGTGGCCTTAGAGGGACGCTCGGCCTGACAGGACACGTACATTCCGACTATTCCTGCAGGTTAGTAATGTTAGTGTGTATGTGAAATGTGAGCTACGTGTAAAATGAGGCTCCAAGCCATATTTTAACACATGCCTCTAAGGCAGACCTGGGCAATGTACGGCCCGCAGGCCGTATACGGCCCTTTGCTAGGCTCTTACTGGCCCGGGCTGAGCTGGCCAGTAAGAGACGCAGAGGAAGGGAGAACATGCCAGACCCGAAGAGCCGAGTGGCCGATCGGCTGCTGCTTAACTTAGGTGATCGCCTGTGTAAAGTGCAAGAGGCTTAGGTTAAGCAGCAGCCGATCGGCCGCTCGGCTCGTCGGGTCTGGCGCATTCTCCCTTCCTCTGAGGAAGCCAGATGAGCAGGTGATAGAGACCTGGGGCCTTGGGCAGGGCAGAGTAGGGGCTCCAGAGCATCTCCACTCACTGGCTGTAGCAGTTGGTAGTGCAGGGGTTAATTGCAGACCCGCAGTGCGGGCTGTCTGGCCGGGAGGTATGCTGTCTGTCACTTTGAAGGTGAGAGGGAGGGGGGCAGAGAAAGGGGGCTGCTAATCAATCCTCTTCTGCCAGTGTCTCTCAAACAGTGACGACAGGACATGACAGGCAGAGCAAGCTGTAGTGATAAGAATGAAAAGGAGCTTGGCAGCCAAGAGTAATGGCTGCTTGCTGACACAGCTCTGATAGATTGGGAGGCCCTGAGCCATAAACAGCACAGCTGCAGCTCCACAAACTCACCCAGAACCTCAGCAGACATCCAGGAAGCGACAGGACCCCTCACAGACCATGCTCCCAGCCAGCAGCAGGAAGAAGGGCCCCAGGGAGGCTCGCAGATCAGCAGCCCCTGGATCCAAGATGGTGGCTGCAGAGGGGAGGACATGCAAGGAGGCTCCCTCAGGCAACACACTGCTAGAGCAAGACACAGAAGTGGTGAGTGCAGAAGACCTCTCCCTAGACTCTGCTGATAGCTGGCCACCCCCTTCCCCAACCTCCCAGCCTAAGCCTCAGATCCCTCATGTCAGCAATGACATCCTGTCACACCTCAGATCTATTGTTAGAGAAGAGATCACTGCTGTAACAGTAAAACACACTGAGACAGTGTTGAAGGAAATCAGGGACCTGGGAGGGAGGACAGAAGCCCTGGAATGCCGTATGGATGACACTACTACAGTCCTAGAGAGCCAGGGAGCCATGCTGGAACAGCTTCAGGATGAAATATCTCTCTTAAAGGGCCAGAACGAAGAATTAGAAAACCGTAACCGCAGGTCCAATTTGAGATTCCGGGGGCTCCCAGAAGCAATGGAGGACAATCACAGCACTCCTACAAGAGCTGGTCCCAGAAATACCAGTCGAAAGACTGGAGCTCGATAGAGCACACAGAGCCCTGACCGAAAGACCAGCAGACGGCCCTCCACGGGACATTATAGTTAAATTTCATTACTATCAAACCAAGGAAGCAGTGCTAAAAGCATCTAGGGAAAAGGCACCCCTGACTTTCCAAAACCATAACTACCAAGTTTACACCGACCTCTCGCAAACCACCATCATGAAGAGACGGTCCTTCAGACCCTATCTCCAAGCATTACAAGCCCAAGGAGTGCGTTACAGGTGGGGCTTTCCTTTTAAGCTCTCCTTTCCTTCCAGGGAAAACAGGTGCAAGCCTCCTCTTTACCAGAAATCATAGAAAAATTCAAAAGCCTGGACATCAGACTGCCGGAGGCAGACAGAGCAGCCCCGTCTCTCCCCTCGACGCCCAGAACACCAAGACCCATTCATAGCTGCAACAACCAAGTCACCCCATCCCCCAAGCAGTATACCCAACCACAGAAATCCTTAGCAATGAAAAGATTACTCTCCCAGAAGTTTCACCCTGTTTAATAGGACTGAGACTTAAATATGCAATATGCACAATTGCTGGAAAATAGCCTGAGAGACCCCAAGTACCCAGCCGCCTGGGGCCGGGTCCTCTGGAAAATCCGGCAGTCCGGCTACTGTTGTCGGACATTGTCCACCCTTACAAGCGGCAGGCGCCTTGAACTCCCCTTGGGGGACACGTGGGCTGCCCTTGAGGACTTGTACCTTTGGGGTCCGTGGGATCTACTCCTTCAGCGTTACATATATTTTTCTATCTTAACCAACAGTTGCTTATTATTAGTTTTGGTAATCTCTTACTGATCCTATATCTACAAAATGTTAGTCCGGTCGGCTCCCGCCGCTGGGCCACGGCTCACTGGTGGGCATGAACCTTGGCGGGGCATCCCATAGATACGGGTTGCTGGCCTAGTGGTGGGACAAAATGTGAAATTGGGCTGTGGGGCGGGACTCTTCTTGGCCTGGTGTCCGCCTCGGTGGGTCTCTCCTGCTGGTGGCGGGGCCGGACCCGGCGGAGGACCACTCTGAGGTTCATATACTCATAACTTGAAAATGTTATAGTTGTATTTTTATGTAATGTTACAGAATAGCCTCCCGATCTTAAAGGAGCTCACCCCACTTTCCAGTGCACGGAAATACCTTGTTATTTTCTTTCCGAGCATCTGGAATAGGCGCACACAGAGGTGTGCAAAGATCACTTGTTCATAATGTTTTCTGTTGCATATATATATGTTTTGTTTCTCTTTCTGCATCCCCCCACCTACCCATCCCCCTCTCCTTCTCCTCCCTCCCTCCTACATATATATCCAACCCCAGGGATATTATATCCTCAGCACATAGACGCCCCCAAAACACACCATGGTGACTAACATTGTATCACTAAATGTCCAGGGCCTTAATTCGCCCAATAAACGCTCCAGAGCCTTTAAGTACCTAAACTCAATCCATGCAGACGTAGTCTGCCTCCAAGAAACACACTTTTCATCTAACTCCTCCCCAAAACACTTAAACCACAAGTTCTCCTTATTCTTTCAGGCTAACAGTCAAAAGAAGAAAAAAGGAGTCCTAATAGCTTTCCGCAATGGCACACAATTTATATGTCATAAACAGATTGCGGATCCTGATGGGAGATACCTTCTCTTACAGGGTACTCTCCAGGACTCCGAGGTAACCTTCCTTACATATTACGCCCCTAACACAAAGCAAATCCCCTTCTTAGAGCATATGTGCTCTTTAGTACAGAAACATAGAAAAGGTGCAGTATTTTTATGCGGAGACTCTAATTTGACCCTTCACCCCTGCATGGACAGGTCCCTGCCCCCAAATGCCCAAGTGACCCAAGACAGTAAGCGGTTCGTAGACCTGTTAGGAAACTACGGGCTGTCAGACCCGTGGAGAGACCTACACCCCCACAGGAAAGACTATACACATTATTCTGCCCCACATAAACTTTCCACAAGAATTGACCATATCCTTATCCCCTCCTCCTTCTTACCACGAGTTGAGCAAGCCAGGATACACCCAATCCCCTGGTCAGATCACGACCTGGTGGCCATCTCATGCAATTCTCTAATGATAAAGCCCAAACCCTCCTCCTGGACTTTAAATGACTCCCTCCTATCCTCAACACACCTAGTGGAGGAGGCAAGCCAGGCTGCTATGAATTACTTTACCTCCAACGAAAATCAAGAAACTCCCCCAACGATGCTGTGGGGAGCTTTTAAAGCAGTCATGAGAGGGTACTTCTTGGGCCTGGCTTCCAGGAAGAAGAAAGAAAGAATAGCCCTTGCAAACAAATTACAGGCACAATATTTGAGAGATGTAGAGAACTTTAAAACTAACCCCTCCCCAGAGCACCAGAATAAAATGGAGTGCTCTAGAACCAAGCTCAACCTTCTACAAACAGAGGAAGCAGAGGGAAGATACAGGAGGGCCAAACAAAGGTACTACATCTCCGCAAATAAACCTGGGACACTTTTAGCTTCCCAGCTCAAATGCCAAGACCAAGTAAAAAAGCCTGTAAAGCTCAAAACCCGCTCGGGGCTAATCACTAGTAACCCCGAGAAAGTCCTAGAAGAATTCTCCTTGGGCCTCTCTGAACTATATGACGCCCCCTCTCAACTGGACATCCCTAAAGCTCAGGCCTTTTTTGAAGACCTCAAAGTACCCTCTCTCACCACAACCCAAGAGGAAATGGTGGATGATAATATTAAAGTTGAAGAGGTACTAAAAGCAATTAAAACATTAAAAACCAATAAAAGGCCTGGGCCTGATGGATTCTCAGCTCTCTTCTATAAAAAACTGGCCCCCATCATAGCCCCATGTTTGGCTAAAGTGTACAATTATATAAAACAAGGCCATCACATGGACCCAGATATGCTGAGAGCAGCAATAGTCATGATACCCAAACCGGGCAAGGACCATCAAAATTGGACAAACTTTAGGCCAATATCACTACTGAATATAGATTTAAAAATACTAACTAAAATATTAGCTAATAGAGTTAATGAGTTTCTTGGGGACATAATACACAGGGACCAAGTAGGCTTTGTGCCCAGGAGACAAGCTGGAGACGGAGTCAGAAGAATATTACAACTAATAGAAGGCGTAAAGGGTCTTAACCTTGAAGCCATGCTACTCTCTCTTGATGTAGAAAAAGCCTTTGACTCCCTCTCCTGGCAATACCTCCACTTCACTTTGGAAAAATGGGGGTCTGGCCCCGGCTTCCTCTCCTGGATCTCAGCCATCTACACCCAACCATCCGCCCACATTAAATATGCTGGCTTTAACTCCTCAAATTTTCCCATACAGCGAGGCACCAGGCAGGGCTGCCCCCTATCTCCCATATTATTTATTTTAGCCTTGGAGCCTCTAGCAATGAAAATGAGGCAAAACCCCTCCATTAAAGGAATCCCACTAGCTAATCAAGACCATAAGATATCTCTATTTGCGGATGACATGCTCCTCATGTTGACATCCCCCCACATCTCAGCACCCAATGCCATTAAACTCCTCTCAGACTTCGGACACATCTCAGGCCTAAAACTAAATGCTTCAAAATCAACAGCCTTAGATATCTCCTTAACAAGCAATTCCAGACAAACATTAACTAATAACTTTGCCTGGACCTGGACCCAGAAACTACCCTATTTAGGAATCAAACTTACAAACAGCTATGATAAGCTCTACAACGCGAACTACCCAGAATTTTTCAAAACTCTTGATAAATTACTAACATCATGGCAAATGGTGAGGCTATCCTGGCTAGGACGAATAGCGGCGTTGAAAATGGTATTCCTTCCTAAGATCTTGTACTTATTCAGGGTCCTCCAAATACTAGTCCCGAAAAAGGCGCTAGATATAGCACAACGGAAAATTCTAGCATACACCTGGAACAAAGCTAATCACAGGGTTAAAAAAGCCACACTGTTCTGCAAAAAGGAACACGGCGGCCTTGCCTTCCCATCCCTACATAAGTATTTCCTTGCTGCCCAAATAGCTCCACTAGTTCTACTGCACACCTCTAACTATGCTCCCACTTGGGTCTCCATTGACAGAATGCAATGCGGTACGACGTCGCCAGCTGCTCTATTATGGACACCCAAAGCACGCAGGCCCAAACTTCTCCCCTCCATACCCTCATTCTCTTTATCAATATGGGACAAAATTAAGCACCAGTTCACTTCACCCCACACACCAGCTGCTCCGTTGTTAGGCAACCCTATGTTTCCTCCGGGAATCACACATCCAACCAGCTCTAACTGGTGGACACAGAAAAATCTTATGATAGTGGACAATTTATGTATACTGACAAGAATGAAATCTATGCAAGAGCTGTCACCCAGAGATCCATTCCCGCCACATGAGATGTTCAGACTATTTCAAAAACAACACTTTATTAAATGCTTACTAAAACAATCCTCCCCTCCTTATAGGAGAACAGACTTTGAACTTAGATGCATACGCGATCATTTCAGTGGCGGACTCATCTCTGGTATATACTCAGTTCTGGCCACCCCACCAAACCCGATCAGGCACGCCTATATGGCAAGATGGGAGTCAGAATTGGGAGATACAAAGCCCCCAGAAGCCTGGCAAAGCATTTGGGGCCAAACTAAGAAAGTATCCAGTAACGCTCTAGTGCTGGAAAACGCATACAAAGTGATGTTCAGATGGTACTACACCCCTGATCGGATCAATACATTCTCCCCTTCAGAATCCCCTTGCTGCTTCAGAGGCTGTAACGTCAGAGGTGACATGATGCATGTCTGGTGGGACTGCCCGGTAACTAGAGACATATGGGATAGGGCCTATAAAGTTATATCAGAAGTCCTCCATACACCATTGAACAAAGACCCCTGGGAAGCCCTTCTGTCTCTGAAAATGGGCACATTCTCCAAAGCAGGATGGCATTTAGCCCTCCATATTTTCGCAGCAGTGAAAGCCACGATAGCCAGGTGTTGGAAAACGCCCCCTCAATCCCTTGGTCAGAGATACAAAATAGAATATCTGACACCCTTTGCAATGAAAAAATAACGGCAATAGTAAATGATTCCTATCCCATGGGTGGAATATATAGGCCTGCAGAACTCCCGGGTTGACCCGGTCTTCCCGGTGTAATTAATTCCCCCCCTCTGGACTATCCTGAAGAACACCAATACACCATCCCTGGTAATCTTACTCAAGCCACTTCCCTGCCCCCCCCCCCCCCGCTCCAAACCTTTTTCTTCCAACTCTAATTTGTTTGTGTTATTCTTAAAATCTATGTCTATAATGTTTGATATCAGCAAAGACAGCACTTTGGACCAAAGCAAAGATTAAGATCAAGGTTTACCTTAGAAGGTTTAATCAGCAACCAGTTCAACTAAATTTCAGTTAAATATTCTTTTATATTCTTTTATCTGTCAAATCCAGTACACTAGCGCACGAAATCAGACAACGAGATCCATGATAGTCAGCAGAGACTATAAGCTTTATTTCAGTTGACAACAGTTTAAGACGCATCTGTTAGACAATGTCATAGCATGTGATTTTTGATATGCTGTCTTTTGTACTTGAAAACCTTAATAAAACCTTTGTAAAAAAAAAAAAAAAAGAATGAAAAGGAAGCCTGCAGGGATGGAGTGTGACGTTGGTGCTCAGTAAGTCTGCTCAGAAAGATGATGTCGTTTGCTTGTGTTTTCCCTTCTGCTTCCTTCCTGCCTGCTGTCTCTTTTTCACCATGTACCTGCCCACCATGCTCTCACCATGCCCCCTTCCTGCTATCCACCATGCTCTCAGCATGCTCCCCCAGCTGCCCACCATGTCCGCTTCCTGCTGTCCACCATGCTCTCACCATGCTCCCCCAGCTGCCCACCATGCCCCCTTCCTGCTGTCCACCATGCTCTCACCATGCCCCCTTCCTGCTGTCCACCATGCTCTCACCATGCCCCCTTCCTGCTGTCCACCATGCTCTCACCATGCCCCCTTCCTGCTGTCCACCATGCTCTCACCATGCCCCCTTCCTGCTATCCACCATGCTCCCCCAGCTGCCCACCATGCCCCCATCCTGCTGTCCACCATGCTCTCACCATGCCCCCTTCCTGCTGTCCACCATGCTCTCACCATGCCCCCTTCCAGCTGCCCACCATGTCCCCTTCCTGCTGTCCATCATGCTCTCACCATGCCCCCTTTCTGCTGTCCACCATGCTCTCACCAAGCCCCCTTCCTGCTGTCCACCATGCTCTCACCATGCCCCCTTCCTGCTGTCCACCATGCTCTCACCATGCCCCCTTCCTGCTGCCCACCATGTCCCCTTCCTGCTGTCCACCGTACTCTCACCATGCCCCCTTCCTGCTGTCCACCGTGCTCTCGCCATGCCCCCTTCCTGCTGTCCACCATGCTCCCACCATGACCCCTTCCTGCGGTCCACCATGCCCCCTTCCTGCTGTCCACCATGCCCCCTTCCTGATGTCCACCATGATCTCACCATGCCCCCTTCCTGCTGGCCACCATGCTTTTACCATGCTCCCTTCCTGCTGTCCACCATGCTCTCACCATGCCCCCTTCCTGCTGTCTACCATGCTCTCACCATGCCCCCTTCCTGCTATCCACTATGCCCCCTTCCTGCTGTCCACCATGCTCTCGCCATGCCCCCTTCCTGCTGTTCACCATGCTCTCACCATGCCCCCTTCCTGCTGTCTACCATGTTCTCACCATGCCCCCTTCCTGCTGTCCACCATGCTCTCGCCATGCACCCTTCCTGCTGTCCACCATGCTCTCACCATGCCCCCTTCCTGCTGTCCACTATGCCCCCTTCCTGCTGTCCACCATGCTCTTGCCATGCCCCCTTCCTGCTGTTCACCATGCTCTCACCATGCCTCCTTCCTGCTGTCTACCATGTTCTCACCATGCCCCCTTCCTGCTGTTCACCATGCTCTCACCATGCCCCCTTCCTGCTGTCCACCATGCTCTCACCATGCCCCCTTCCTGCTGTCCATCATGCTCTCACCATGCCCCCTTCCTGCTGTTCACCATGCTCTCACCTTCCCCCCTTCCTGCTGTCCACCATGCTCTCGCCATGCCCCCTTTCCTGCTGTCCACCATGCTCTCACCATGCCCCCTTCCTGCTGTCCACTATGCCCCCTTCCTGCTGTTCACCATGCTCTCGCCACGCCCCCTTCCTGCTGTCCACCATGCTCTCGCCATGCCCCCTTCCTGCTGTCCACCATGCTTTCACCACGCCCCCTTCCTGCTGTCCACTATGCCCCCTTCCTGCTGTCCACCATGCTCTCACCATGCCCCCTTCCTGCGGTCCACCATGCCCCCTTCCTGCTGTCCACCATGCTCTCACCATGCCCCTTCCTGCTGGCCACATGCTCTCAACATGCCCCCTTCCTGCTGTCCACCATGCTCTCACCATGCCCCCTTCCTGCTGTCCACCATGCTCTCACCATGCCCCCTTCCTGCTGTCCATCATGCTCTCACCATGCCCCCTTCCTGCTGGCCACATGCTCTCAACATGCCCCCATCCTGCTGTCCACCATGCTCTCACCATGCCCCCTTCCTGCTGTCCACCATGCTCTCACCATGCCCCCTTCCTGCTGTCCACCATGCTCTCACCATGCCCCCTTTCTGCTGTCCACCATGCCCCCTTCCTGCTGTCCACCATGCTCTCACCATGCCCCCTTCCTGCTTTCCATCATGCTCTCGCCATGCCCCCTTCCTGCTGGCCACATGCTCTCAACATGTCCCCTTCCTGCTGTCCACCATGCTCTCACCATGCCCCCTTCCTGCTGTCCACCATGCTCTCGCCATGCCCCCTTCCTGCTGTCCACCATGCTCTCACCATGCCCCCTTCCTGCGGTCCACCATGTTCCCTTCCTGCTGTCCACAATGCTCTCACCATGCCCCCTTCCTGCTGTCCATCATGCTCTCACCATGCCCCCTTCCTGCTGTCCACCATGCTCTCACCATGCCCCCTTCCTGCTGTCCACCATGCTCTCGCCATGCCCCCTTCCTGCTGTCCACCATGCTCTCACCATGCCCCCTTCCTGCGGTCCACCATGTCCCTTTCCTGCTGTCCACCATGCTCTCACCATGCCCCCTTCCTGCTGTCCATCATGCTCTCACCATGCCCCCTTCCTGCTGGCCACATGCTCGCAACATGCCCCCTTTCTGCTGTCCACCATGCTCTCACCATTCCCCCTTCCTGCGGTCCACCATGTCCCCTTCCTGCTGTCCACCATGCCCCCTTCCTGCTTTCCACTATGCCCCCTTCCTGCTGTTCACCATGCTCTCGCCATGCCCCCTTCCTGCTGTCCACCATGCTCTCGCCATGCCCCCTTCCTGCTGTCCACCATGCTTTCACCACGCCCCCTTCCTGCTGTCCACTATGCCCCCTTCCTGCTGTCCACCATGTTCTCACCATGCCCCCTTCCTGCGGTCCACCATGCCCCCTTCCTGCTGTCCACCATGCTCTCACCATGCCCCTTCCTGCTGGCCACATGCTCTCAACATGTCCCCTTCCTGCTGTCCACCATGCTCTCACCATGCCCCCTTCCTGCTGTCCACCATGCTCTCACCATGCCCCCTTCCTGCTGTCCATCATGCTCTCACCATGCCCCCTTCCTGCTGGCCACATGCTCTCAACATGCCCCCATCCTGCTGTCCACCATGCTCTCACCATGCCCCCTTCCTGCTGTCCACCATGCTCTCACCATGCCCCCTTCCTGCTGTCCACCATGCTCTCACCATGCCCCCTTTCTGCTGTCCACCATGCCCCCTTCCTGCTGTCCACCATGCTCTCACCATGCCCCCTTCCTGCTTTCCATCATGCTCTCGCCATGCCCCCTTCCTGCTGGCCACATGCTCTCAACATGTCCCCTTCCTGCTGTCCACCATGCTCTCACCATGCCCCCTTCCTGCTGTCCACCATGCTCTCGCCATGCCCCCTTCCTGCTGTCCACCATGCTCTCACCATGCCCCCTTCCTGCGGTCCACCATGTTCCCTTCCTGCTGTCCACAATGCTCTCACCATGCCCCCTTCCTGCTGTCCATCATGCTCTCACCATGCCCCCTTCCTGCTGTCCACCATGCTCTCACCATGCCCCCTTCCTGCTGTCCACCATGCTCTCGCCATGCCCCCTTCCTGCTGTCCACCATGCTCTCACCATGCCCCCTTCCTGCGGTCCACCATGTCCCTTTCCTGCTGTCCACCATGCTCTCACCATGCCCCCTTCCTGCTGTCCATCATGCTCTCACCATGCCCCCTTCCTGCTGGCCACATGCTCGCAACATGCCCCCTTTCTGCTGTCCACCATGCTCTCACCATTCCCCCTTCCTGCGGTCCACCATGTCCCCTTCCTGCTGTCCACCATGCCCCCTTCCTGCTGTCCACCATGCTCTCACCATGCCCCCTTCCTGCTGTCCATCATGCTCTCACCATGCCCCCTTCCTGCTGCCCACCATGCTCACACTTTGCCTCCAGCTGATCTGAGCTTCCAGACTGCCAGAAGCCAAGGGCTTTTCTGACTGGCTGGGAAATTATCACACCAGAACGTTTGAAGTGGACTAAAACCCTGCTTTATCAGCCCGGGAATCTTATAGATCTCCTCCCCGCGGGGCATCCAAAACCGGGATGCCATGCTGTGTGGAACCCCCCAGGTCGCCCATAAACTCACCTTCTTTCCCAGTTCAACGGCGCATGCACGAGCTGCGGCCGCATGCCCGCTATCCCTCTAGCAGGGCGCGTGCCTGTGTCGGCCATTTGTGAATGGCCAGCGCGGGCGCGCTCCCTGTTAGAGGGAAGCGCGAGATGCAGCCGCCAGCACACTCGGAGCCGCTGAGCTTAGACGTCGCTTAGACGCCCATATCTTAGCGGTCCTCCACAATATTTTTAGTTTCTCATGTGGCCCCATGGAAAAAATAATTGCCCAACCCTGCTCTGAGGTGTGCCTTGTAGTGGAGGTAACAATTTAAACAGGGTGTGTTATGTGTGTGGACTCATCATTTGCTAATTTGCTTGCCCATACATGAGCTTTGTGAGTCTTGAGGAACACTATTGAGATTAGCAAAGGACTGCCTGTTATGTATTTAGAGTCAATTACATCCAACACTTCCATCTTTATCTGTAGGCCACTTGGGTTGGAACTGTGCTTTGGTCTGAAAGACTTGATCTGGGGTGCTTGAAAGGTTGACCTAGAAAGAATGGCAACCAGCATAATCTGATGCCAAATGCTATTTGTGGTCCCCTAATGGGCTTTTAGGGATGTGTGAAGCCTCAGAACAGCCAGTACATGCATGTTTAGTTGGCTTAAGGTGACCAATGTGTATGTACTTGTTGAATAATACATCTAACAGATAATTGAATTCATAGTCAATGTCAACTTGGTCCATTGGGGGAGTTGCCATTCATGCTTGGCCACATGTTTTAGTGAAGCATATGTTTTATTACACATAAGCAATGCATAGTTGCGTGTTTACATGCCTTTTTTCAACAATGCAGCCCAGCATCATCCCTCAGCTAGTGGGGAAGCCTCAGCCAGTTTGACCAGGCCGTCAACCTATGTGCTGCCTTGGACCCAGGATCTGATATATACGGTAAGTGTCTTTTTCTGATTTTGCTTATGCATGTGACTTGCCATGTTTCTTTTTGCGGAATTACATATGTATTGCCCAAACTGAACCTATTTTATTTACATGTCCCTACAGACCCACACACTGATGGAGGAAATCCAGGAGCTGGAGGAGGATGGAACCTTCATGGGACCTTCTGTACAGCCCCCTGGGACAGAATCTGCAACTGTCCCAACATGTTTCTCCAACAAATCCTCAGCAGCAGAGTGAAGCTGGCTGCATGCTGCCAGCCCATCGTGGGCAGCATGCAGAGACTGAGCCTATAGTCCCCAGTGTTAGCTCTGCTGCTGAGGATTTGCCAAGCAGACCTGTGGCTGTTGGTGGACCTAGAGGCCCATCATCTGCACGCCCCACAACCCGGGGAATTGGGAGGCGTAGTCAGCTACGTCGGCCAGTTTCCCAGGGGAGGGGCGCGCCGATGATGGAGTCAGCATGGCACCATGAGAGGCGGCTATTTAGCCTCCAAAATCAACGAAACCACAACATTAAATAACACCTTAAACTCCATGTTGACTGAATTTAGGTCCAACAACAGCCACATGGCCACCTTGTCGAATTATTACAGTGCCATGCTTGAGGAAGTTAGAAATAGCAACAGCCACATGGCCACCTTATCTAACAATCTCAGTGCCATGATGGCTGAATTTCGAACTTCCAATAGAAACATGTTGGAACAGTTGCAGATTCTGAATGCCACACAGGCCCAGGTGAGGGCCCACCTCCAAGGGCCCCAACCTGGGTTTTATGGGCATCCCCCATTTTAAGGCCTATTTGGCCTGTAACTGCTCCACATCTTTGCTCTACATCCCTACTGTATTGACCTGTCTGGTGAGCCCTACCAATATACCCTTTTGGTATGGCTTTGCTTGTATGCTTTTGATTTGCGCCCATATAGCTCATTAGAGTGCTGAGGTAGCCCACTAGCCAATGCCGGAGGTCAAGCCTCACTGAACCTGCCACTCAAGCTGTTGCGCTGCAGGCTTGGCCCTAATTACATTCTGGCTCCTCCTGTTTGTAGGCATGATTGGGGGACATTCTGGGCTTGAAAACTACTACCTTGACCCCTGGCTGAGATTGAACAGAGCTTGGATTGGGACTGGGGGTTCTTGTTTGGGTGGGCCACTGAGTAAGAGGTGTAGATGTGGCATAGGTATGGCTGCTTTACACCTGTGCCTGTGGCAAATGTGGCCAAGCAGGAGAGGGTGTGTCTGTGGGCGTATTTGTTTTGTTAAAAATCTGGACATGCCAATGGTTGTCACATATGTGTTTGTTTTGAAATTTTGTATTAAGCTTTGGCCTGGAGTGCCTTACTTTGAAACTCCTGCCTGTGGCCAATTGCTATGTGGCATGATTTGCCAAAAATGACATTTGTAGTTTGACCTTGTATTTACATGAACTATGGGAGTGACCATCAACTCCAATATTTGCTTTTCAAATAAACCCCCAAAATTTTTACTTAACCTGTTGTTGACTAAGTTGATGCCTTTAGTTTTTTGGGGAATAAAGATTACTTAAAGTTTGCACTAACAACTTGGGCACAAAGAAAGACATGAGTTTCAAATCAGGTGTGAGGTTTATAGTAATTAATTCCTTAGTCTTTGGGACATAAAAAAATAAACAAACCAACACAAAGGGCAACAAACTAAAGTAACAATCAATAAAGTGACAAAACAAACAAAGGGACAACAAATTAGGAAAAATGTGTGGCTATCAAATTTGCCCGCACGGCTTGGCCAGACGCACTACGTGGCCCACGGTAGTCCTCCTCTGGATCATCGGTAGGTGGAGAGAAGGGCAAATCCATATACCGGGGGACACGCTGCAATATGGCAAAATTATGCAACACTGCACACGCCATGATAATATCTATGACCTCTTTGGGGTCATACTGAAGGGCTCCCCCAGTATGGTCCAAGCATCTGAAGCGGGTCTTTAATAGGCCAAACACCCTCTCCACCACGGCCCTGGTCTTCCGGTGTGCCCTATTATATGCATCCTGGGTGGCATTCTGGGACCGGAGGACGGGTGTCAGCAGCCAAGGAAGGAGTGGATAGCCGGAATCACCTGCAAATATTGTAAGCAAAACACATAAATTACACATTACTCCCTAAATTGAATCCCAAAAACGGCCCATCAACATGACTAAGAGGCTAGGTCACATTTGCTAAACAGCATGAGCATACATATTGCACAGGCCTAAAAACATCTAATAGATGTGTGAACAATTTAAACATCAAAAATGGCGGATGATGGAAAATCAGCCAGACTGCTAACACGTATTGGTTTAGGACTGTGCTGCTCAGCATTCTTGAATGTCCTAACTCTTCAGGACCCCATATCTGCTTTGTGTGAGGCAAAAACAGCTCTAACCCAGCCCCTGCACTTTATCCCGCTCTCCTCTACTCAGTAAGTGTAATGCATCTAAGCAAAGATGGCGCAGACCCTATAATAAAGTCAAGAACATAATTTAAGCTGAGTGCGGGGAAGACTAATGATTAATTTACTATAAATTCAAATGTAACATTTTGCAAATGCAGGACAAACATTTGGCAAGGCTTTGTTGTTTGAAAAATCTAATGGTTAAGGTCATGTTTCACATGTAAACAAGGTGTTCAAATAGGTATAGTTTCATACATGGGACACAAACTAAATTCATAGGCATAGATATAAAAAAAAATGATGTTATTGGTGTCAACCTACCAAGGATCCATCCACCGGAAAATTCCCCAGACTCAAACCGACCGTACAATCCAGATCTTCGCAGAATGTAGGCGTCATGGGATGAGCCTGGAGACTTGGCAAGCAGACTAAGGAACCGCATGTCCGGGGCCACCACTGCTTGGACATTCAGTGAGTGGCCCATTTTGTGGTTCCTGGGAAAAAATAAAAACAAAAACATTAGCAAGGCAGGGAAAACTAGTGAAACACTAACTAATAACACCCTAAGCAAAACCTGTGGGCCAATACAAATAACACTAAGTACATAAGTATTTTGTACACAAAAAAAAGGATATGTATGTTTGAAAAAGTAAAGATTAACTTTGAAGTGTCTATTTAAGGTACACCTTAAAATGTTTCCCTTTGGAACACATGTGAAATTTTGGAGAAACTAAATACGGTCCATTGTTTCACAGGGACAATTTACAAGGAGGGAATAATTACAAGTAGGGACTATTTACAAGGAGGGAATAATTTCAAGGCGGGAATAATTTCAAGGAGGGCCTATTTACAAGGAGGGACTTTTTACAAAAATGTAAAATAAAATAAGGTAAAGTAATTGTAAAAATGACAGATTGTACTTGCCTGTAGATATACTAGTCAGCTCGGGGGCACCAGGGCAATGTGGGTGCAGTTAATGGCACCCATGACGTTGGGCATGTCGGCGATGTTATAAAATGCCAGCTTAATCGCGTTTATGGCTACCATGTCCTCAGGAAAACAAATATATTTCCCCACAGGTGTTCAATGGGATTTAGATTTGGACTCATTGCTGGCCACTTCAGAACTCTCCAGCGCTGAGTTGCCATCCATGTCTGGGTGCTTTTTGACATATGTTTAGGGCCACTGTCCTGCTGGAAGACTCAAGATCTTGGACGCAAACCCAGCTTTCTGACACTGGGCTGTACAGCTGTACAGTGCGACCCAAAATCCTTTGGTAATCAGATTTCATGATGCTTTGCACACATTCAAGGCACCCAGTGCCAAGGGCAGCAAAACAACCCCAAAACATCATTGCAACTCCACCATATTTCACTGTAGGTACTGTGTTCTTTCTTTGTAGGCCTCATTCCCTTTTCGGAAAAAGGAGAATTATGTGCTTTATCAAAAAGCTCTATCTTGGTCTCATCTGTCCACAAGATATTTTCCCAGAAGGATTTTGGCTTACACAAGTGCATTTTGGCAAAATGTAGCCTTACTTTTTTTATGTCTCTGTGTCATCAGTGGGGTCCTCCTGGGTCTCCTGCCAGAGTGTTTCATTTCATTTAAATGTCGACACATAGTTCACGCTGACACCGATGCTCCCTGAGCCTGCAGGACAGCTTAAATATCTTTGGAACTTGTCTGGGGCTGCTTATCCACCATCCGGACTATGCTGCGTTGATACCTTTCATCAGTTTTTCTTTTCCGTCCACATCCAGGGAGATTAGTTACAATGCTATGGGTTGCAAACTTCTTGATAATGTTGCGCACTGTGGACAAAGGCAAATCTAGGTCTCTGGAGATGGACTTTGAGATTGCTGATATTTTTCCACAATTTTGGTTCGCGAGTTCTCAGACAGTTTTCTTCTTTCTGTTGTCCATGCTTAGTGTGGCACACTAAGACACACAATGCAAACACTAAGGGGGTAATTCATCAAGGGATAGCCACAGGTAGTGCCTCGTAGCGGCAGGCAGTGTCGGTGAACGCTGAGCGCTGTACGCAATGCCACATTTATGAAAGCGAATCTGGTGAGCGACTCTAACAGCACCATGTAGCGTACGATTCATCATTCCAGGCAGCTCAGCATATAGCGCCGGCGCTCTGGCTTCCAGAGCGCCAGATATTACCTGTTGCTACCTCAGTATGGCCAGAGGCAGAATGGCCCCCCCAAAGTTTGTGTCCACATTGATTTTATTGGTGACCAGGTTCGGGTTTGGCTCAAGTCTGGGGACCCGAACTGTACCTCTGCCAAACCTGAACCTCTAGGACTTCACCCAACACTAGTGATAGGTTGGTAAGCATACCATTACAATATTTACAGGGGTGATCTGTTCCATTGCAATTCCTCTCTCATGAGTCAGCCTGTGGGGAACCATAGAATTAACCAGTGCCAGATATGTGCCCATTAGTATTGCACTATAGGTAAAAGCATCTCCACACATCAGAAGAATTGTGAAGCAAATTGGAATGTTGAAAATCTGTCACCCAGATTCTTGTTCCTTCCATTTAAAGAATGAAATAGGCTTGCGTGGAAGTTTTATGACACAGGGTCTATAAGTAAGTCTTTGCTATTAGCATTTTTATTTGGATTTGTATAATAGGATCATATTTTATATATTGTTACCAAGTCCAGATGTCGGAGGGTTATCCTGAGATCAGCCTTTCGTATTTTTATGTAAGCAGGGAATTTTATTGATTCAGTGTCACTAAAAAATTGTAATAGTTTGAAAGAGACTTGAACAGTCACTTGGAAAGATTTCATGAACAGCAGGGTGATATGTGGAGAGGTGGAGAGGGCCATGGTTCGCAGACAGCTTTGAATATGGTAGTGTGCCCGCTGTTCTGTCTTCAGCCCCATCTGTCAGAATAATAGCCTTTGATGGACTCCATATATGGATTTTAAAAAAGGAATCCCTTAAAAGGAATCATAGGACTAATAATCTATTTCCTTTGGGTACTGAGTGTTTTATATATTTACTAAATCCTATCCATTATAATGCATTATCCACCACCATTCCATGGGCAAGTGAACAGCCTCTTTTAGTATGATTCATTTGTTGAGTACTATTACTCTGTCTCAATATAAAAATGTATTTATTCATATAGATATTAAAAAATGTAACATACTCTTTGCACCATACAGATACACATACAATATATCAGTTATCCATGAAACGTAGTTTACAGAATTGGACTACAGTGCCATCTGCTGATATACTACAAGTATAGATTAGTTACAATGCTATGGGTTGCAAACTTCTTGATAATGTTGCGCACTGTGGACAAAGGCAAATCTAGGTCTCTGGAGATGGACTTTGAGATTGCTGATATTTTTCCACAATTTTGGTTCGCGAGTTTTCAGACAGTTTTCTTCTTTCTGTTGTCCATGCTTAGTGTGGCACACTAAGACACACAATGCAAACACTAAGGGAGTAATTCATCAAGGGATAGCCACAGGTAGTGCCTCGTAGCGGCAGGCAGTGTCGGTGAACGCTGAGCGCTGTACGCAATGCCACATTTATGAAAGCGAATCTGGTGAGCGACTCTAACAGCACCATGTAGCGTACGATTCATCATTCCAGGCAGCTCAGCATATAGCGCCGGCGCTCTGGCTTCCAGAGCGCCAGATATTACCTGTTGCTACCTCAGTATGGCCAGAGGCAGAATGGCCCCCCCAAAGTTTGTGTCCACATTGATTTTATTGGTGACCAGGTTCGGGTTTGGCTCAAGTCTGGGGACCCGAACTGTACCTCGGCCAAACCTGAACCTCTAGGACTTCACCCAACACTAGTGATAGGTTGGTAAGCATACCATTACAATATTTACAGGGGTGATCTGTTCCATTGCAATTCCTCTCTCATGAGTCAGCCTGTGGGGAACCATAGAATTAACCAGTGCCAGATATGTGCCCATTAGTATTGCACTATAGGTAAAAGCATCTCCACACATCAGAAGAATTGTGAAGCAAATTGGAATGTTGAAAATCTGTCACCCAGATTCTTGTTCCTTCCATTTAAAGAATGAAATAGGCTTGCGTGGAAGTTTTATGACACAGGGTCTATAAGTAAGTCTTTGCTATTAGCATTTTTATTTGGATTTGTATAATAGGATCATATTTTATATATTGTTACCAAGTCCAGATGTCGGAGGGTTATCCTGAGATCAGCCTTTCGTATTTTTATGTAAGCAGGGAATTTTATTGATTCAGTGTCACTAAAAAATTGTAATAGTTTGAAAGAGACTTGAACAGTCACTTGGAAAGATTTCATGAAAAGCAGGGTGATATGTGGAGAGGTGGAGAGGGCCATGGTTCGCAGACAGCTTTGAATCTGGTAGTGTGCCCGCTGTTCTGTCCTCAGCCCCATCTGTCAGAATAATAGCCTTTGATGGACTCCATATATGGATTTTAAAAAAGGAATCCCTTAAAAGGAATCATAGGACTAATAATCTATTTCCTTTGGGTACTGAGTGTTTTATATATTTACTAAATCCTATCCATTATAATGCATTATCCACCACCATTCCATGGGCAAGTGAACAGCCTCTTTTAGTATGATTCATTTGTTGAGTACTATTACTCTGTCTCAATATAAAAATGTATTTATTCATATAGATATTAAAAAATGTAACATACTCTTTGCACCATACAGATACACCTACAATATATCAGTTATCCATGAAACGTAGTTTACAGAATTGGACTACAGTGCCATCTGCTGATATACTACAAGTATGCAATTTATATCATGATGTCTTGTCAAGTGCATCAAACAAGATATTTTTTCTCTTTTTGTTGCTCAATTTTCTTTGATAATTACAGATGTGTTTCACTGGTAAATTCCCACATTCTCAATGTACTAGCATCTATAAGTATTAGCAAAAAATACATTTTGTATATACACACAGCAAAAGCAGGTGTTAAAAATCAAAATCACTTACCTCCTGTAGCCTGCAATGCATCAGTTTGGTGTATCCCTTTAGGAAGTGTGAGATACATTTCTTTCCTTCAGTCCTGTCATTCTGTTTCGGAGGCAGTTTCTGTCACCATAACCAGGGCTGGGGGTTTTTGTTCCCAAAGACTCTCCACACAATCGTCAGAAACAAGGATCTCAGCCCTGGTTATGATGACAGAAACTGCCTCCAAAACATAGAATGACAGGGCTGGCAAATGAATGGTACAAAAAGAGGGGAACAAGAGCCATGCTGCTATCTGTGTTCACCTGCACCTGGAATGGTGGCGGTGATCCAGTATATTGGAGGGATGCACATCTTGCAGCCCTGTGGGCCACATGCCCCACACTGCTATCAGTTGTAGCCACCGGCACTTCTGCCTACCTCTACTGACCACTGAACACCTCACCTGTGCCCACCACACCTCCACTTACCTCTGCCCACCTCTTCCTGCCTCAGCCCCCCACTTCTACCTGCATCACCTCTACTCAACTAACCTCTTTCTGCCTCACCTTTTTGTGCCACAACCCTGCCTCACATCACCTTTGTCCATTTATGCTCACTATTTCCCACCTCACCTCTGTTAAACTCTCCTCACTTCTTTCCACCTCACCTCTACTTACCTCTTACCAA
Organism: Gastrophryne carolinensis; assembly: GCA_027917425.1. NCBI lineage: Eukaryota > Metazoa > Chordata > Amphibia > Anura > Microhylidae > Gastrophryne > Gastrophryne carolinensis. The sequence goes on from CM051234.1 coordinate 432,223,041, forward strand.
TTCTACTAATATCACCTCTTCTCATCTCACATCTGCACAACTCACTCCTGCCAACTTCTCCCAAACTCACCTGTGCCAAAATATGCTCATTTCTACATATACATAGTTTAAAAGCATATACAATGCTAAAAGGTTTTTTTGCACCTTACATTTTATTGCAGCCCCATTAAGTGGTATAATAAAACAATACGGCTCCATTGTGCACCCCCTGGATAGTGGATAGCATTCATATATGGATTACCGTAGTATGGTTAGCTGCCATTTCTACCCTAGATGGTGGATTCTGCAGTGCGCTAAAGAGGATTTGGAATTAGCTTTTTTGTGTGTGTCCAGAGTGGGCTATTATTGTGGTCCTGAAGACCGGAGCCTTCCATTTCCTCAGCTGTTCCAACATTCCAGGCACCAACCCACTGAAAGTACTGTATCCCATTACCCCAGGCCCAGGGAGAGATGACTATGCCAGATGTTTAAATACAAATGTATTTGTTAATTGAAGTTTGTAGGGCAAGCCCATAGACAGAATAGCTGTTATATAAATAATTAAGGGAAATTTAGATTTAAGATTTAGTCGGAACTAGTCTGGACATGCTGGCAGGAGGGCTGAACATGTGATGCATGTGACAAGTGTGCCAGAGGACGTAAGACCAGCAGTGGCCATCTCCAAGCTAAGAGAAATTGTGAAAGGTATCTATTGTGAAGTGTATGGTGTTTTGTAAAGTAACTGTGACAATTAAACTTTCTACGAAGGAGAATAAAGACCACCCATTGCTTTTGTGTGTCTACATTGGTGCATCAAGAACCCCCCCACTCAAATCAGACACAGATACCAGGTACCACAATGGACAGTGGCGGGCCTTGCCACCATGCAACCCATGCAATTGCATGGGGCCCCTACCTCTTGCGGCCCCCCAGAACTCTGAGGGAGTGAGCACTGGAAGCAGCTGGCGTAATACTTGTGATGCTGACAGTGGTGAGGCCACATCAGAAAGAAAGCTGCTTCCCTACATCACTCCATTCCTCAAAGGCCAGGTAATTCTGCTCGGTTGGGCAATATTTTCACGAAAAGAAGGCACAGGTATGTAGTCTTTCCAGGGAACCAGAATATTGTGAGAAGGCAGCTCCTACCCCTAGTTCAGAAGCATCCACCTCAACAGAGAATTTTTGAGGTGGCCAAGCTTCCACAAAGGCACCTTTCTGGGTTAGGTCTGTTAGGGGAGCCACAATAGAAGAAAATTCCTTGATGAAACACCTGTAAAAATTGGTAAAACCTAGGAACCTCTGTATGGCTTTCAGTGTTTTAGGTTGTTCCCATTCCAGGACTACAGGCACTTTGGAGGGATCCATAACCAGACCCTGATTGGAGACCAGATACCCCAGGAAAGGAACTTTCTACATTTGGGCAGTTTGGCGTACAGACTGATCTCCCCCAGTTTTTATAATGCCACCTTAACATGCTCAATTGTGCATGCTTAACATGCACAATTCTACCACTGACCGGAAGAAAATGAGGATGTCGTCTAAATAGATTACCACAAATTGACCCAAAAATTCATGAAAAACATAATTAACAAAATCTTGAAAGACCGCTGAGAAGTTACACAAGCCAAAGGGCATAACTAAATATTCATAGTGCCCTTTTTTGGTATCTGTTTTTTACCACGATTGTGTTTAGACCTTGGTAATATATACAAGGCCCTAACCTCCCACCCTACTTCTCAACAAACAACCCCCACTCCAGGTTGCGACATAGTGGGCCCTTTTGTAAGTGCTCTGAAATATATTACTTCATTGCTAACTCCTCAGGCCGGGTCAAATAGTAGATCTTACCCCTGGGATTCATGGTACCCGGCAATAGCTCATTGGGACATTCACAGGCCCTGTGAGGAGGAGGTGAATGAGCGAAACTTTTCGGAGAACATGTCCTCCCAATAGGAGGTAACCCCTCAAGGAAGACATGGGTTGTCCCGAGGGCGGTACAAAAACAATGGTCAAGACAAAATGGCCTCCACTTTGACAAATCTCCAGTCCCCCAGTTATTAAAGGATTGTGGGTCTTCAACCTAGGGAACCCCAGGGCTACTGGGCTGTCAGGACAATCTAAAACCAGGAATTCCAGATTGGGAGGAACCCACAATCAATTTTACAAAAGGGGACTTGGAGGTGACCAACCCCCCCAAAATAGGTTAATTATTAACCTCCAGGAGGGGATTATCCAAGGGACTCAATGGAATACCTAGGGCAGCTACAAGAGACCTATCCAAAAAGTTGCCAGCTGCTCAATATCAATAAAGGTGATGACAGACTTCCTGGAGGGTTCCCATATAAACATAGCAACATTTTTTTTTAAGTTTTAGTTTTGCTTTCAACAAAAAAAGAAACACAACACTAACAGTTAACTTCAAACCTAACCACGAAGACACACACACCATTTACTCTCGAGGCTCAAGGGTGAAGTTAGGAGACCGCCAGAAAGAGAATATTGCTCATAACTCTGGCATCAAATACATACTAGGGGGGTGAAGTGGGCAATCGGCCAGAGAATCCTAGAGATCCCGGATCCTCACGGGCAGAGAAGCCCCGGGCCTCCCATCTCATCCCTGTGTGGGGCCTGACTGTTAGAGCGAGTGCCGCGCGCTTGTCTTGCAACACTCCCCTCACCTCCATTGCTGCTCCCGCTGCCTGTCGATCGCACGGCGCTCCCCATTCTCCCTCCTTGCCCGCTCCTGCCGGCGGGGCCGCAGCTTCTGGCGCGGCGGCTGACCGTGCGCCGCCTGCTCCCAGTCATCTCCCTTTTCCTCGCTCTGCCTCCTCGCATGGCCCAGTGCGCGCACATCCCCGTCATCTATGGGGCGCGCGCGCCGGTTTCCTGAAGTTTAAAGGGCCGGTACACAACTGATTGGTGCCCAGTCGTCCAATCCTGCATCCACTTTCCCTATTCAAGGGGCACTTCCTTTCCATCTGTTCCGGATCTTGGTCTTCCTATGTATGCAGAAAGTCAGTTGTTTTCAGGATTGGTCACCCGTGTACTGACCTTTGCCTGTCCCTAACTCTGAACCTTCGCTGCCCGTCCCGACCTTGGCTACTTCCTTCGATCTTGATGTTATGCTGCCAGCCCTGACCTCTGCTTGAACTTTGACATCGCTTTTGCCTGCCTCCTTTGCACCACGCAGTACCTCGGCTGACTGTGGGGCTGAGCCGCTGTTGGGGGGTAGCGATCTGGGGGTCACTCGCCGCTACAAGACCAACCTGCCTTGTGGCGGGCTCTGGTGAATACCGGAGGCCTCTTAGACTCCGCTCCCCTGACACGGTACTCGCTATCAGTATCACAGTCACAGCGGATCCACACCTGTGCCACCACACCCGGTCCGTGACAGTAAGATCCGGCCATGGAACCCGCTGAGGTGCCACTGAACGTGCCAAGGTGGCTATTGTTATTAGTCTGCTCTCAGGAAAGGCGCTGGCCTGGGCTACCCCATTATGGGATCGCAAGGATCCAGTTAACTTCCAATGTACTTGCCTTTGTCTCCGAGTTCCGCCAAGTCTTTGAGGAACCGGCCTGGGCCTCGTCTGCAGAAACGGCCCTATTGAACTTGGTCCAGGGCGAACTTTCCGTTGGTGAATACGCCATTCAGTTCCGTACCCTGGCATCTGAACTGTCTTGGAATAATGAGGCCTTATGTGCCTCCTACAAGAAGGGACTGTCTAGCAAAATTAAAGATGCTCTAGCTGCACGTGATTTGCCTTCATCTTTGACTGACCTCATCTATTTGGCCACACGCATCGATGTGCGTTTTTCTGAAAGACGTGAGAAACTCCGCCTGGAAAGAGACTCTCAGAGCCCTAGGAGGAAATCCCGTTTGGCTCCTGTGTTTCAACATCCTTTGTCCGCACATGCGCCTTCCAGTGAGGAGGCCATGCAGGTGGACCGATCTCACTTAACCCAGCTGGAGAGAACTCACAGAAGGAATGAGAAACTTTGCTTGTATTGTGCTGGCTCTGAGCACTTCCTGAAAGACTGTCCTATTCGCCCACCACGACAGGGAAATGGGCGCACCTAGTGAATGTGGGAGAGGCGGTAGTGTGGGAGAGGCGGTAGTGTGTGCTACCTCTCCACGGCTTACGGTTCCTGTGCTTTCAAGACCAGATCCAGCTAGGCCCTTTGCCCTTGAGGTAGATGCCTCCTCCATTAGAGCTGGAGCCGTGCTTACTCAAAAATCCGCTACTGGCAGTTATCTCACCTGCGGTTTCTTTTCAAAAACGTTTTCTCCGGCAGAGAGGAATTACTCCATTGGAGATCGGGAATTACTCGCCGTGAAGTTAGCATTGGAGGAGTGGAGACATCTTTTGGAAGGTTCTGCCCATCTTGTTTCCATCTTTACCGACCAATAAAAACCTGTCCTACTTAGAGACTGCCCAGTGGTTAAACCCTCGACAAGCCCGATGGTCGTTATTTTTCGCCCGTTCAAATCCACTTCCGTCCAGCCGCCAAAAACATCAGGGCGGATGCCCTTTCTCGCTCTTCAGACGTCTCCGGGTCAGAATCCACTCCACAGCATATTATCCCTCCTGAATGCCTAGTCCACTCTGCCCCCGCGGGGGCGGAATTCATTCAGGCTTGTACCATCTGTGCACGTGACAAGACTCCTCGCCAAAGACTGCAGGCTTACTTCTTCCCCTACCTATTCCAAATACTCAGTGGTCACACATTGCTGTGGACTTTATTTCTGACCTCCCTTCTTCACATGGCAACACTGTTATTTGGGTGGTAGTGGATAGGTTTCCTAAGATGGCGCATTTTACACCTTTGCCTGGCCTTCCTTCGGCTCCTCAGCTGGCGAGACACTTCCTAATGCATATCTTTCGACTTCATGGGCTACCTACACACATTGTGTCTGACAGAGGAGTGCAATTCGTTTCTAAGTTCTGGAGGGCTCTTTGTAAACAAATGAAGATTAAGATGGACTTTTCCTCTGCTTATCATCCCCAGTGAAATGGCCAAGTGGAAAGAGTTAATCAAGTCCTCGGCCATTATCTTCGCCATTTTGTTTCTGCGCGCCAAGATGATTGGGTCGACCTTCTGCCCTGGGCGGAGTTCTCATATAACTTTAAGGATGCTGAATCTACGAGAAAATCCCCGTTCTTTGTGGTGTACGGTCGTCATCCTCTTCCGCCACTGCCCTTGTGCACGTCTTCTGAAGTACCCGCGGTGGAAGAACTCACACAGGATTTTTCCACCATCTGGCAAGAGACTCAACGTGCTCTTTTTCAAGCTTCCGCTCCTGGAGATAAGGTGTGGCTTTCGGCAAAATACATCCGCTTCTGAATTCCCAGCTACAAACTGGGCCCCCGCTATCTTGGCCCTTATAAGATCAAGCAACAGATCAATCCGGTTTGCTATAAGCTTCACCTTCCAGCATCTCTTCGTATCGCCAACTCCTTCCACGTCTCTCTTTTGAAGCCAGTGATTTGCAATCGTTTTTCTCCTAAAATCTTGGTGCCCTCTCCAATCTCTGGTACCGCGGACGTTTTCACGGTGAAAGAGATCCTGGCCTCTAAGGTCTCCAGAGGCAAAAGATATTTTTTGGTCGACTGGGAAGGCTGTAGCCCAGAGGAAAGATCTTGGGAACCCGAGGAGAACATTCTGGACCACAGTCTCATCTCGTATTTTCTTGGCCCCAAGAAGAGGGGGAGACCCAAGGGGGGGGGGTACTGTTAGAGCGAGCGCCGCACGCCTGTCTCGCAGCACTCCCCTCACCTCCGTTGCTGCTCAGGTGAGCGCTGCGCATCCGTCTTGCGGCGCTCCCATTCCCCCTTTTTTCCCGCTCCTGCCGGCGGGGCCGCGGCTTCCGGCACGGCGGCTGACCACGCGCCGCCTGCTCTCAGTCGTCTCCCTTCTCCTCACATGGCCCAGTGCGCGCACGTCCCTGTCCTCTACGGGACGCGCGCGCCAGTTTCCTGAAGTTTAAAGGGCCGGTACACCACTGATTGGTGCCCAGTCGTCCAATCCTGCATCCACTTCCCCTATTTAAGGGGCACTTCCTTTCCATCTTGGTCTTCCTATGTATGCAGAAAGTCAGTTGTTTTCAGGATTGCTCACCTGTGTACCAATCTACTTCCTTCGATCTTGATGTTATGCTGCCAGCCCTGACCTCTGCTTGAACATTGACATCGCTTTTGCCTGCCTCCTTTGCACCATGCAGTACCTTGGCTGACTGTGGGGCTGAGCCGCTGTTGGGGGGTAGCGACCTGGGAGTCACTCGCCGCTACAAGACCAACCTGCCTTGCGGCGGGCTTTGGTGAATACCGGTGGCCTCTTAAACTCCGCTCCCCTGACACGGTACTCGCTATCAGTATCATAGTCACAGCGGATCCACACCTGTGCCGCCACACCCGGTCCGTGACACTGACCCACTACTAGCGCCAGGAAGCATTCCTCAGGGAGCACCGAGGGGACAAGAAGTGGGCACAGGCCCCCACCCCTTCCCCTCAATCACCATCCAATGCCGACTCCATACATTGCACCCACAGATCCCAAACCTTATCAAACTTTTGAGGCACCCAGCGGGCAGCATAAGTTAGTTTATAGAGGTGTAGCTTCTGTTTTATCAGGTTCTTCTAAGCTGGCACTGAAGGAACTGCAGGATGCTTCCAGTTCAATAATATACACTTCCTGGCATAAAACATTAATAACCTCAGTAACACACTCACTGGATCCACCTCTGAGAGCAGCTCCATCACTCCCAGGAGACAGACCGCCACCGAGCCCTGCACTCGGAACGCCACCACTTTACTCACCACTCCTAACACCGCACCCCAGGACCGCAGCAGGACAGCGCATGACCAGGTCATATGTACCCACGTGGCACTGTCACTTCCACACCGCGGACATTGGTCACTATCCAGCAAGCCTATTCTATGCAACCAGGTGGGAGTGATATATGCTTGATTGTGGTTAGGACATTTTGGCAAGAAGCAATGGCCGCCATAATGGCTGCTCTGTCAGGGTTAGAGGGCTCCTGCCCTGACCCACTCGGGGTCTCCATCGCTTGGGTGCTACTGGTAGTAAAGGTGGACTTAGGTGGGATCCTGAGGATGGGCTCCGATCCACTGGTTCCCTGCAATGCACGTGGCACCAGAGTCCCAGCAGTTCCATCCGCTTTCCACCCGACCAGTGCTCTCCTCCACTGGGTATTTTAGTACACATTTTGGTTCAGGATATATTTTTTTATTATTTTCCTACTCTAAACCCTAGGTGCGTCTTATAGAATGGAAATATGGTATTTTAACATGCTGGTGTATGGCATATTCTGAAATAGCAACAACCTATTGTTAGGTTTATGTTGTTGCAGTGAAAACTGCACATGACTACCTATGGCAAGCTGATAATTTTTTTCAGAGGGACAAATTCGGGTTGCTTAAACTGTGACAATTTAACAAATCACTATGTTTATTTTCGAGATTGACTACATTGTATGATATGTCCAATATTGTCACTATCAAAAAGGAACCTACTGTAACAATTTCTTAAGCTGTCACAATTAAAACATCCCAAATTTGTCCCTCTGCAAAAATGGTCAGATTAACCTATGGTGATCTGTAAGTACTTTATTGGTAATGGAAAATGTATCATTGCATTTGTTTTACATTTTAAAATGTTTGAGAACTATAATTTTTTAATGTAGTCCCTAATTAAGTCTTCCGTTGATTGTTTCTCATTAGAACAAAAGATAAGGGCTCTCATGGGAAAGCCAAGTATTACAATAATACAATTACCACTTCTATTTCATATTACCCTGTGAAATTGTAAGCAGAATATTAATGAATTCCATAAGGACAAGCTGTGGCTTTCAGCTCGTTAGTGATCTCAGAGGGAATGTACATTTGTATGATCCAATTTAACATAGCAAACTCTGTGTATAGAGCTTTATGGCCATCCACAAATAAATCACCTAAGAAAAATAGTACACCTGTATACATAAGTTTACATTTTTTGCTTGCAATCTATAATTATATGTTTTGACCATGCGTAATATGTGTAATGCATGGCTGATCTAGTTAAGGACTAGCTTTTAAACTGACAGGTTCTGGGAACTTAGATTCAATCTTGATTGGTTGTTTGAGCGGAACACAGAGGTGCAGGCTATACCTTAATTGTGCTAGTCTTATGTTTTTGTTGAATGTAAATTCATATATTCATATATAGAAATAAACTAACCATATATAAAATAAACTAACCTTCACAACATAATAAATAAATGATGCTGCGTACAGTAAATATGTAATCCAAAAGTAAATGTGCACATATTTTACATTGCAGTTCAATTGGCACATAAGCAATGCTTTTCCTAAACCTTTGCAGCTGCAGTTTCACATTGCTTCATACAGAGGTGACACAGCTCAGCGAGCCATACACTGGGATGGGAGGTAAAACCTTGGCATGGGCTATCTCTCCAGCTGGGACTATAACAAAGAAGATGAACCATTCTGAAAAGCCTGCCAGCTCCCTGCTCAGAGGTCCATTGTGTTACATGAACTGCTGTTTGCCTTAAATAATGTATCTTGATTGTTTCTATTGTAATTAGCTGTGATACATACTAAAGCAGCCATGAGCCTACTTTTGGAATGTAGATAGCTTACAGTGCAATGTGATGTGTAAAGATTGTCTCCTCTATATACTACTGTAACTTTAGAAAGAATAGGACAGACATGACCTTGCTATGGCAACAAATCTCTCTTTTGTCACTGGCTACTGGTGGAAATATACAGTTTTAATCTAAAATTAAAACATCACTATATACCATTAGTCTTAAACCAGACCAACAACCATTTTACAAAACGTGTGTTGGTCCACTGTGGGGGGGGGGCATCCAATTTGCTGCCTCCCCCTCCCCAATTGAGCCTTGTAAAGCCTGCAAACAAACCTTACCTGTCACTCGCACCCTCGGGAAAATGCAGCCCCATGATTGCCCAGTGGCTGTCACATCTCCTGTGCTTGGGCTTCCACTTTGCTGGCTGCTCGGCCATGTGACAGCCGCTGGCCAATCGCGGGGCTGCATTTCCCAGAAGTAGTGAGCTGTCAGGTAAGGTTTGTTTGCTTTACAGTGCTAGATTGAGGTGGGGACGCCTGCAAGGGTTACCCCCCCCTGCAGCGGATCAACACCCATGTTTTGAAAAATGGGTGTTGATCCGGTTTAAAGTGGACTTACACTCTCCCTTGCAAATATGTGTTAGGATGGGGCCTTCGCAGGGATGCTAAATTAAGTTAACCTACCGTCTCACAGCAACAGTGAGCCCTTGTTTGTTTTAATTTGAGGATGAGTCATAGCAACTTCAGTGTTCTTGATACCCATGAACCTCAATATGGAAAGGTAGTGCCATACCCAGTTTTTGTGCTAAAAACTAAATTGAAAGGGCCACTTCAGACCAGGTTTACCGAATTTGAAATACTCCCGCCCCGCCACCATCCCCTATCGCTGAAGCAGGGCTGCGGGGTAAAATAAGCAAAGACACTTACCTGCACTCCAAATCCAATGGCAAAGCCAGGCAGTGCCAATTTTATATGGGATGGTAAGAGGCCTAGACTCTCAACGGAGATACTTTTCTGATCAAAAGCAGAGGTGGGTAAAGAGTTCCCTAGTTTCTTACCAAGCTGCCCAGATTGCACCATTAGCAGCTTTACATTTAACCTCTGATGTGTCTTACTAGGTTAGCTTGGAAGCAGTTCAATGCACTCCCCTTAGATAGACAAAATACTATGGATCATGCCAAGGGCGAGGCGGAGGATTTGTAGCCCCATTAGCCTGCACTTGTTAAAGATTTGGTATTATTCAAAATACTTGGGTAATCTAGCTTCTCCTCATCTACCTTTGCTGTCTGCAACCCAATGTTTCAGGCTACGTTTTATTCACTGCCTTGTTTCAATGCCTGAAGGTTACAGGGGGTAAGAACAATGATGGATTGTTGTATGGGCTCAAAAATGTTTCCAGAGCTTCAGTTAAAATTTTGCTGGCCGAAATTTTTAGGTATCGCCAACTGCCCTGCATAGCTTTTCCCCGGCCTGGCTATGAAGGCCATTTTAGGGGGATTTTTAAGGGTTTCAGTATCAGTAATCAGTGTGGGTATCAGTGTGTGATAACAAGTTTCGAACCTTTCAGGTAGCCGGGGATCCTAGGAATGGCTGCGTGCTGCGCTGTACAGGCGAGCTGATAAGCATAAAAAGGTAGTGATTGACAAAATGCAACTCATTTTGTCAATTGTGTTGCAAGAAATTCAGTGATAAGCATAAGTCCTATCACACATGAGTACTTGAGGAAGATTCTTATCCATGGAGACCTTCTGGACCTAACTATGCACATACATACCTGGGTGGAATACCTCTTGGAAGCATCTGTTTATTAATATAATGCCGTCCTGTTACTTAACTCTGGTAAGAGGCTATATGTAATTCATGGCGGATTGCACACATTGTGAGATCTTTCTGCTCCATGGCAATACTCTGATTGAAGATACAATAATTAGAGGAGAAGAACTTTCTCACTCTGACCACACATTCGAAGCTCTGTTTCTTTATATCACTACAATTTCTTCTAGTTGGTGACATCACAAGTTGTTTTAGAGATGCCCCTTTAAAGCATATGGAAATATTTGGGTCCCTTGCTCAATGTGTGGGCTGAGGCAACACGCTGTTCGGCCATTCAGAAAGGTTGGCCTTGGGAGGGCATGTGAACACACAGAATCTGCAGATGAGGTGGAGATTTTGAGAATGAATTGGTGGCTGGGAACAGTGCATTGTGGAACAGCCACCGTCATCGGATCTTTTAGACTGTCCATCTTCACCAGACGGAATGGGAGCATTTTTTAAAGGCCAGCAATTGGGAAATGCTCGCATTCAGGGCCATGGTTCATGGGTGGCATGGGTCCAACTTCTGCTTTCTCTCCAAAGTTTGCAAGATGTAAAGCAGAATGCTTTCCTGGGATGGCCTGACAGCCTTGGTGATGGTAGTGGTGCTTCTGCTGGTGCTGTAGGTGGTGGTGGGCCTACATCCTCTCTTTGGGTGAAATAGGTGGCCTTATTATTGGGGAGGCAATGCGGCTGAGTCAACTGAAACAGCAGAGGGAGCCTCAGGTGCATGTTTTTTAGGTGTTTCTGCCACCACAGCTTGTGTTTGGATTGCAGGTGCCTGATCATGGACGTGGTGCTGAGATTTTTAAGACTTTTCTTTCACTTCAGACACTGGTGGCACAGTTTGCAAATGACCCGTGTCTTGTTCTCTGTGCACTGCTGTGCACTGTGCCACTCTAGTGAGATAATTTGAGCCTTTCTTGCCGTGCTCAGTCCCTGGGCGTGGTGGGCAGTGGCAGCAACGTGTTGACCGATGGCACCCGTCTCCCTCTTCTACTGGCTGCCTGGGGTTTTGTGACCACCACCCCTTGCTCCCAGCTCTGATTACCTTCAGTCCCTATTGGGTCTAGGGCCTTGTCATCACCCCTGGCATCCTCTTCCACCCACTCCTTTCTGTTAGCCTACCTCTCATCCTCAACAACGCAGGAAGCCGCAGCAGTTGGCATTAGGGTTTCATTATTATCAAGGGTGTCCTGTGATGGTTCCGCTGACCAGATCCTCATTCTCCAACATAAGTGGGCATCTGGGAACCCTCGGTCTGCAACTGGGGCAGGGGCAGGTGGATGGCCAGCTGTATCCCAGCTCGGAGTGTCATCATAAAGCATTAGTGATTTTATGACTTGTGGCTGGGATGGCCTTGCTGATTTTAAGGGGGATGAGGTGGAGGGCTCAGCACTCTCAGAAGACATGAAGTGGGTAAAAGACAATCCCATGGAACTGGTAGCACTGTGTGCCATGTAATATAATACTGCTTCAACATGTTGGGGCCTACAAAAATTCACTCCAATCCATGGTGCATGCTTGCACCAGAGGAAGGTGTAGCAGGCAAGGATGAAACCTGTCTTCTCCCTGCAGCACCAGCTCCATTACAGTAGCAGTGGTGACGGGAGCAGCAGCACCATGGTCATGCCCCTTATTTGTGGCTTACTGCATTGTGGCCCAAAATGGAAAATCCAAAAAAAATAATAATAGGCAAATAACCCTTAAATACCCTGAACAAGTGGATACTCCACTAACAATTGGTATCAAAGAGAAGTGACACCCAAGTGGTTTGGGCAGGTGGTATTAAATAGTATCGACACCCAAGTGGTTTCAGCAGGTGGTATTAAAGGATAGTGACACACAACTGGTATTGTAGTGACACCTAAGTGGTTTGAGCAAGTGCTATTAAACAGTAATCATACCCAAGAGGTTTGAGCAAGTGCGGGTGACTTTCCATTAACCCCCAGACCCCCATCATGTCTCCCCAAAGCCCAGGGGGGACAGTAGAGTCAGGGACTCTGAAAGCTGTGGGGATTTGTAGCCTCCAGGGATGGGGGCCACTGCACCATCAGCTGGCCTCCACGCCCTGGTCTACAAGACCCCACAGCTGGTGCCTGGGCTGGTTATGCTGGAAAGTCGAGAGCCCACATCATTTTTTAAATTGTTTTTATGATTTTAAATCTTACATTTTTTAAAAAAAGCATGGGGTCCCCCCTCCATGGGGAGGGGGCCCCATGCCAATGTTTTTTTTTATTTAACACTTTATAGTGTGATTAGTAGTTTTATTTTATTTCTAAATCTTATAAAGTGACCTGTCAACAGAAGGTGAAAACATCTCAAGTAGTATGCCAGTTAAACAGGTTAAAAGTAGCTATACATGTTGGGTATTTTTTTTTTTTATTTCGGCAAACCTTTCCAATTCAGGTTTAGTGTGTTTTTCTAGTTTGCTAGTTTGATTCTGCTTTTTATTCTTTTTTAGGGAAAGTCTGTGGAACCGAGGAATTCATCGCGGAATTACTTCCAGAAAACTGCACCCATGTCAACAAGCCTGGTATGCTAGAAAGCTTGAGGTGTGTACTTACAGAGAATATATAGTTCATGGGGGTATTTCAAGTGTAAATTTTTCTTTCTCTTTTCTTTTTTACACATTTTTTTCTCTCTCTATTTTATTTTGTGCACATATTCCACCAAGAAATATTGAGAATACATTAAAATAGGCCAAACAGACATTTCATATTAAAGCCCAGACTGAATAAACAATATATCATTTTCCTGGGAATCCATGGAAATCCCTTCAAAAATCACAGTTGAACATGTATAGTGCTAATTATTGAAAAATGGCCTGGCAACAAAGGGTGGCAAAATCTCTAGGTAGACTGGAAGTTAAAGAGTTAAAGATCAGTGATACACAAGTGTCCTGAACATTTGGTATGAAGGAGTAGTGACACCCAAGTGGTTTGCGAAAGTGGTTTAAAAGAGTGGTTTGAGCAAGTGGTATGAAGGAGTAGTGACACCCAAGTGCCCTGAACCAGTGGATACTCCACTAACAATTGGTATATAAGAGTACTGTCACCCAAGTAGCTTGAGCAAGTGACATCAAACAGTACTGGCACGCAAGTGCCCTGAACCAGTGGATATGCCACTAACAATTGTTTTTAAAGAGCAGTGACCCCCAAGTCACCTGAACAATTAGTATTAAACAGTAGAGTGATGTCAGGTCCCGTGGGACGCCTACCTTCCAATAAGTCAGCAACCCCCAATCTCCGCTGCTTTCTTCGCCTATAGCCAAGCCCCCGTTTGCCGGGACGCAGAATACGCCTCACCGGACACGGTTGCCCCCAGGACTTGTTAGCACAAAGGATGCTGACTTATGCAGGGGAAGGCAAACGAACCAGGAACAAGACTGGGTAGAGACAATCGGGCAGGGGTCATACACGGGAGATCAGTCCGAGGATGCACGGTACAGGAGGATTTAGATAGAAGAATAGTCAGGGCTAGCCAAAGGTCACACCGGGAGGTCAGAGATACGCGGTACAGAGGAGCAGGCAGGAATCGTGGTCAAAAAACAGGCAAGGTCGGTCCAGGCGGCAATCAGGAATGGTCATACACGGCAAGATTCGTAGGGAAAACAGATATCACAATCCCACCCAGCAGCACGCTATCACGGGCCAGGATCAACTGCAGAGGAAATCCCTTTATAGTGGGAAAACCGGCAGGATTGGACAGGGAGACAATGGCTAGGATTGGTGCACATAGGATCTGGCGGCCGATTGGAGCACTGGCCCTGTAGTCTGATTGGTGAGCTCTGGGCTGATTGCCCCAGCTGAGCTTCCCAGGCAAACTGCTCAGTGCTGCACCTTCTAGACTTTGTTCTTTTAAACAGCCTCCGGTGGCCATTCTGAGTATTGCACCACCGGAAGACATGAGCTGACTGTATAGGCCAGCAAGCACAAGCTGAGTGACAATGGGCAAGGGGGAAGGACTTACTCGGTGACACATGCGCCACAGGGGATGGCAACCGAGGCATAAGCGGCTCCTGGGCAGGAGGAACCCGAACCCGTTGCCTAGGGACACCACGGGCACGGGTAGAAGGTAAGTCATTCGTGACACTACCCCCCCTTCACGAGGGGCCTCCGGACCCTCACCAGACTCCACAGGACAACCGCCCCGAATAGTTCTGACAGACTTCAATGAAGATGCACGAGGTACCCTCCTGGATGGAGAGGCAGGCGGACAAACAAACTCTGAGACCAGGGTTGCCCCGACAGTGATGCTAGCGCAGTGTTCTTCACAGTGTGGGCCCCATCCTGTCAATTCCCCAGTTTCCCAATTAAGGGTAGGGTTGTACATCTTCAACCAAGGGAACCCTAAGACAACCGGGGTTTCAGGGCAGTCAAATACAAAAAATTCAAGATTCTCAGAATGGGAGGGTCCCACAACTAGGCTGATAAAAGGGGTTTTGGAGGTTACTATTCCTCCACGAACAGGTATATTATTTACAGCCAAAATCTGGAGGGGCTTCCCAAGGGGTATTAATGGAATGCCTAAGGCGGTCACTATGGATTTATCCAAAAAGTTGCCCACTGCTCCGCTATCGACTAGAGCGGGGATGGATTTCCTGGATAACTCCCAACCCACAGTAACAGGTAACAACATCTTATTTCTGTAAAGGGAAGTTACCTGACCGTCCTGACAAACTTTCTCAGTCTTGTCAGGACGTTGCAATCCCGCTAAAGGTTTTTTATTGGGGCACGTCCTAACCAGGTGACCAGAAGTCCCACAGTACATGCATAGGCCTAAGGTGCGACGTCTACTCTTTTCATTAGGAGAAAGGTGAGTAGCACCAAGCTGCATAGGCTCATCAGGGGGCGAAGATGAGACCTCTCCTACAGTGGATGACTCCCAATGAGAAGATTCCCGGAAGTCAGAATGATTCTTCTCCATATGTCTCTCCCGTAGCCGTCTGTCAATTTAAATGGCCATAGGCATGAGTTCATCCAGGCTTTTGGGGTAGGGAAAATTCGTTAGAACATCCTTAATACTCTCTGAGAGACCAATACGATACTGACTACAGAGAGCAGGATCATTCCAATGGGATTCAATCGCCCAGCGGCGGAATTCAGCGCTATATTCCTCTGCTGAACGCTTCCCCTGTTTCAGGCTTCGAAGCCTGGCATCGGCGGTCGAAGTCTTGTCTGGGTCAGAATACAGAATCTCCATAGAGGAGAAAAAAGCTGCGACAGTTTGCAAGGCCTCATCAGTGGGCGCTAAGCCATACGCCCAGGACTGTGGATCACCCTGGAGCAGAGAGATAACCAGACCAACCCTCTGCAATTCGGTGCCCGAGGAGTAGGGCCGTAGTCTGAAATAAAGTTCACATGAGTTCCTGAAGTTGGAAAATCCTTTTCGGTCCCCATTAAATTTTTCAGGAAGGGGAACCTTCGGCTCGACAAGAGGTAAGGATGAAGGTGGTTGATTAGCCACACGTTGGGACAAGTAGTTAATGGCGGTACCCATGCCATGCACTTGTTGTTCAAGTCGCTCAAAATCAAAACTCTCCTGAGTGGCCACTCGCTGGGCCAGCTGGTTGATGGCGGTGGCCATAGCTTGCACCTCCTGCATTAATTCTTCCATCTAGGATAATTTTTCGGGCCCGTGATAATGTCAGGTCCCGTGGGACGCCTACCTTCCAATAAGTCAGCAACCCCCAATCTCCGCTGCTTTCTTCGCCTATAGCCAAGCCCCCGTTTGCCGGGACGCAGAATACGCCTCACCGGACACGGTTGCCCCCAGGACTTGTTAGCACAAAGGATGCTGACTTATGCAGGGGAAGGCAAACGAACCAGGAACAAGACTGGGTAGAGACAATCGGGCAGGGGTCATACACGGGAGATCAGTCCGAGGATGCACGGTACAGGAGGATTTAGATAGAAGAATAGTCAGGGCTAGCCAAAGGTCACACCGGGAGGTCAGAGATACGCGGTACAGAGGAGCAGGCAGGAATCGTGGTCAAAAAACAGGCAAGGTCGGTCCAGGCGGCAATCAGGAATGGTCATACACGGCAAGATTCGTAGGGAAAACAGATATCACAATCACACCCAGCAGCACGCTATCACGGGCCAGGATCAACTGCAGAGGAAATCCCTTTATAGTGGGAAAACCGGCAGGATTGGACAGGGAGACAATGGCTAGGATTGGTGCACATAGGATCTGGCGGCCGATTGGAGCACTGGCCCTGTAGTCTGATTGGTGAGCTCTGGGCTGATTGCCCCAGCTGAGCTTCCCAGGCAAACTGCTCAGTGCTGCACCTTCTAGACTTTGTTCTTTTAAACAGCCTCCGGTGGCCATTCTGAGTATTGCACCACCGGAAGACATGAGCTGACTGTATAGGCCAGCAAGCACAAGCTGAGTGACAATGGGCAAGGGGGAAGGACTTACTCGGTGACACATGCGCCACAGGGGATGGCAACCGAGGCATAAGTGGCTCCTGGGCAGGAGGAACCCGAACCCGTTGCCTAGGGACACCACGGGCACGGGTAGAAGGTAAGTCATTCGTGACAAGTGACACCTAAGTGTTAGAATATGCACATGGATTTCAATTTGAATCACTTGCAGGGAGGATGTATCTTATACCTTCAACCTCCACCCCCAAAGTGTTGGGGTGATTAGTTCCCCACACCACCTTATTAATTCTAGTCATTCTTTGCCATTCTTCAATCATTTTCTACTATCCTGTTTTATCTTTCTTGCTTTTTTTCTTCTATTTTTCTGTCTTTATTTTCTACCATGCTGTTTTCCCACTCTTTTGTCCCTATTGCTTTTCTTTTTTTAATTTCTATCCATTCTCTGCTTGCTTTATTTAACTTTCCATCTCATTTCCACTTTGTTTCCTGTCAAACTATACCTATTTCTCTCCATTCTGAGTAAAACTGCCCAATAATTAATGTTACCAATGCCACCTGGCTAAGTCTCTATTTTCCAAACTAAAGGGGACGCCAGACCATTAAAG
Organism: Gastrophryne carolinensis; assembly: GCA_027917425.1. NCBI lineage: Eukaryota > Metazoa > Chordata > Amphibia > Anura > Microhylidae > Gastrophryne > Gastrophryne carolinensis. Next base: position 432,240,433 of record CM051234.1, read on the forward strand.
TACTGGTTAGTTCCATTCCTTAGGCAACACCGCCATCATGTGGTTTCATGATGCAATGATCCCAAGAAATGCATCTAACAGGTTTAACTAAAACGATTTAAGGTTTCTATCATCAGGGGCCTATTCCACTGACAGGGCTCTAATGATTCATCAAATCTTCAGAAATCTCAGTAGACAAGTAGTTATTCCTAGACAGACATATATAAATTATTCCCTTCAGACCATACCCCAGGGCCTAAAAACAATATAAATATTCCTATGCCTGTGAGTTCTCCAAATGTATTTTCTGCCTAGCTTTACACTGGGTTAATGTGGTATGGTATCATGCAAAAAATGCAAAACAGGTATGATACGCACAGTACATTTCTTCGTCCTTCAACGTTGTTTAGGATTAAAAAGATGGCCCAAAATAGAAAAATGCCCACTCACACTCCAACCATTCAAATTGCAGGCTTACATTCATAGGAGATTGCAACTGCAGAAAGCAACTAGCAGCAGCAAAAATGTATCCTTACTCCAATGGGAACTTTCCATTGGAAAGTTTAGTACTTTGCATTAAACCGCATACGAAAGGTGCTCACCCGGCGGAGGGAAGTTCTTAGCATCTCTGTTGCTAGTTGCTTTCTGTAGTTCCAATTTTCTATCAGCCCTCAATGCTAAAAAAAGGTGGTCATGAATAAATAAAATCCAAGGGCTGGGCAATGGGAAAAGAGATAAATCTCAGCATCTTTATATAGCAGCACTGCCTGATGATTGTTCTGCATTGCAGGTAGGCAAACGTTGTGGGTTGGGATGTAAACCCACAAATGAATGGTCCACATTGGTGAGCAAATATGTACAAAAAAGAGGACTTCCAGTCAAAATTGTATGCACTGCAAAGTGTCCGGGGAAATTCTGCCTCTCACTGCTTAAAAATAATTATTTTGGCCTTTGTAAATAATGTAGAAATATGAGAAATAAAATTATGAACCTGCAAAAACATGTTGCACTTCTTTGTGCAGACCTTTTCGGGCAAAAATGTGTCCACAATCTGCATCTGTGTTTTTAGGGTGCTGGAGCACTAAAGATGGTTTTGAGACCTAGCATGTCCACACAATAAATATATATTTATATGAACCGCAATGTGAACCTGGTTCTTTTGGTTCTTTAACATGATCCTCATTGTGTCTTAACTTGTTATGCAGAAATAATAAGTACAATATTCTACAAAGCTATATATATATATATATATATATATATATATATATATTTTTTTTTTTTTTTCTCCATCTTAAATGTTCATCACAAACTTAGGTGGGGTAACATGCTGCACAGTAGTTAAAGGTATTACATTTAGAAATACATTTTCATGATGCAATAGTGTATTTATAAAAAGTAAACATTCTTCTTCTTTTCCTAATACAGCAGATTATATAAAGAACTGGCACTGCCAGCAAATACGACACTTGCTGATAGATTTTATTTATTAGGGCTCAGGATTTTTCCAGCATATCAGCCTTTGGTTTTCATGACAATCACTCTTGCTTATAGCATGACAGTTGCTGCAAATGTTATGGTTATTGCTATTATCTGCTTGGCTTCTCAACTTCACACCCCAATGTACTTTTTTCTGGCTAACCTTGCCTCAATGGAGTTATCGTACACCACAGTAGTCACTCCAGATACATTGCGACGTCTCCTTTTTGATGACTGGCAAATCTCATTTGTAGGCTGCTTCATTCAAATGTTTATATTCATCACTTTGGGAGGTTCTGAGTGTGTTTTACTTGCATAATGGCATATGACAGATATGTAGCTATATGCCAACCTCTAACGTATAGCAAGATCATGAGCAGGTCTTCTTGTAGTTATTTCATGATTATCTGTTGGGCCATTGCATCAATTAACTCGTTGGTGAACACTGTTCTCACAGCCAAGTTACCCTACTGTCGTGATCATCTTATAAGACATTACTTCTGTGATATTCCACCTCTTCTAAAGATATCTTGCAAGGACACACACTTCAATGAGCTGATGGTCTTTCTTGGAGGAGGCAGTGTAATTGTGGGTTCTTTAGTCCTAACTCTTATCTCCTATATCTTTGTCATTGACACAATAGTAAAAATACCCAGTGCTACTGGAAAGAAAAAGGCCTTCTCTACATGCACGTCTCATCTCTTGGTGGTCAGTATCTTTTATGGTACAGTCATCTTAACATACCTTCGTCCTTCATCACAGTCATTTTATAATCATGATTACATAATTACTTTGGTGTATATTGTAGTTACTCCTCTCATTAACCCTTTAGTATACAGCATTAGAAATAAAGATGTTCAAAGTGCAGTGTTAAAGATTATAGGTAGGGATGAGCAAATCGATCCGGACGAACCCGGATTCGATCCGAATTTCAGGAAAAATTCGATTCGGATCGAATCCGAATTTCCCCGCGATTCGATCGCTCGAAGTTTTCCTTTAACATCCATTCATTTACATTTACAGGCATTCTAAGATGGCGGACGGGACATGTCTGGACATCTATCCCGCGCCAGTGCAAGCTAGGGCAGTCACATGCAGCCTATCAGCAGCCAGCAAGCACGGTGACGTCACAGCGCTATTTAAGTCGGCCATCTTGCTTTTCCTTCCTCATTTCTCTATTGCATTCGTGAGAGACAGAACGCTGTGTAGCTGAGGGAGAGAGGCAGTTAGACAGGCAGGGACAGACAGGGACAGGCTGGAGACAGGCAGGAGACAGACAGGAGACAGACAGAAAGTCAGCGAAAAACAGGGAAAGGTAGGAAAAATCGGAGGCTGTCACAGGGAGATTTTTTTTTTTTTTTTTCATCCAGCCTGAGTGTTACTAGCTGGCTGACAGACTTTGTTAGCGTTTTCAGGCTGCTTATACTAACTAACTGTGCATACATACTGAACTGATCTTAAGTCTGCTGTGAGGCATCCCATTCTGTGACTACACCAGCCTCTGTTTAAGACCATATAACCATTTGCACTTATTATAATTGAAATTAGGCCTGATAAAGACACTTTTGCTGGGCATAGCACTACTGGACCCTGCCAGGTCCACTTCTTTTTTGGGGCATCCCATTCTGTGACTACAGCAGCCTCTGTTTAAGACCATATAACCATTTGCACTTATTATAATTGAAATTAGCCCTGATAAAGACACTTTTGCTGGGCATAGCACTACTGGACCCTGCCAGGTCCACTTCTTTTTTGGGGCATCCCATTCTGTGACTACAGCAGCCTCTGTTTAAGACCATATAACCATTTGCACTTATTATAATTGAAATTAGGCCTGATAAAGACACTTTTGCTGGGCATAGCACTACTGGACCCTGCCAGGTGCACTTCTGTTGTGGCATCCCATTCTGTGACTACAGCAGCCTCTGTTTAAGACCATATAACCATTTGCACTTATTATAATTGAAATTAGCCCTGATAAAGACACTATTGCTGGGCAAAGCACTACTGGACCCTGCCAGGTCCACTTCTTTTTTGGGGCATCCCATTCTGTGACTACAACAGCCTCTGTTTAAGACCATATAACCATTTGCACTTATTATAATTGAAATTAGGCCTGATAAAGACACTTTTGCTGGGCATAGCACTACTGGACCCTGCCAGGTCCACTTCTTTTTTGGGGCATCCCATTCTGTGACTACAGCAGCCTCTGTTTAAGACCATATAACCATTTGCACTTATTATAATTGAAATTAGGCCTGATAAAGACACTTTTGCTGGGCATAGCACTACTGGACCTTGCCAGGTCCACTTCTTTTTTGGGGCATCCCATTCTGTGACTACAGCAGCCTCTGTTTAAGACCATATAACCATTTGCACTTATTATAATTCAAATTAGCCCTGATAAAGACACTTTTGCTGGGCATAGCACTACTGGACCCTGCCAGGTCCACTTCTTTTTTGGGGCATCCCATTCTGTGACTACAGCAGCCTCTGTTTAAGACCATATAACCATTTGCACTTATTATAATTGAAATTAGGCCTGATAAAGACACTTTTGCTGGGCATAGCACTACTGGACCCTGCCAGGTGCACTTCTGTTGTGGCATCCCATTCTGTGACTACAGCAGCCTCTGTTTAAGACCATATAACCATTTGCACTTATTATAATTGAAATTAGACCTGATAAAGACACTTTTGCTGGGCATAGCACTACTGGACCCTGCCAGGTCCACTTCTTTTTTGGGGCATCCCATTCTGTGACTACAGCAGCCTCTGTTTAAGACCATATAACCATTTGCACTTATTATAATTGAAATTAGGCCTGATAAAGACACTTTTGCTGGGCATAGCACTACTGGACCCTGCCAGGTCCACTTCTTTTTGGGGGCATCCCATTCTGTGACTACAGCAGCCTCTGTTTAAGACCATATAACCATTTGCACTTATTATAATTGAAATTAGCCCTGATAAAGACACTTTTGCTGGGCATAGCACTACTGGACCCTGCCAGGTCCACTTCTTTTTTGGGGCATCCCATTCTGTGACTACAGCAGCCTCTGTTTAAGACCATATAACCATTTGCACTTATTATAATTGAAATTAGCCCTGATAAAGACACTTTTGCTGGGCATAGCACTACTGGACCCTGCCAGGTCCACTTCTTTTTTGGGGCATCCCATTCTGTGACTACAGCAGCCTCTGTTTAAGACCATATAACCATTTGCACTTATTATAATTGAAATTAGGCCTGATAAAGACACTTTTGCTGGGCATAGCACTACTGGACCCTGCCAGGTCCACTTCTTTTTTGGGGCATCCCATTCTGTGACTACAGCAGCCTCTGTTTAAGACCATATAACCATTTGCACTTATTATAATTGAAATTAGCCCTGATAAAGACACTTTTGCTGGGCATAGCACTACTGGACCCTGCCAGGTCCACTTCTTTTTTGGGGCATCCCATTCTGTGACTACAGCAGCCTCTGTTTAAGACCATATAACCATTTGCACTTATTATAATTGAAATTAGGCCTGATAAAGACACTTTTGATGGGCATAGCACTACTGGACCCTGCCAGGTGCACTTCTGTTGTGGCATCCCATTCTGTGACTACAGCAGCCTCTGTTTAAGACCATATAACCATTTGCACTTATTATAATTGAAATTAGCCCTGATAAAGACACTTTTGCTGGGCATAGTACTACTGGACCCTGCCAGGTCCACTTCTTTTTTGGGGCATCCCATTCTGTGACTACAGCAGCCTCTGTTTAAGACCATATAACCATTTGCACTTATTATAATTGAAATTAGGCCTGATAAAGACACTTTTGCTGGGCATAGCACTACTGGACCCTGCCAGGTCCACTTCTTTTTTGGGGCATCCCATTCTGTGACTACAGCAGCCTCTGTTTAAGACCATATAACCATTTGCACTTATTATAATTGAAATTAGGCCTGATAAAGACACTTTTGCTGGGCATAGCACTACTGGACCCTGCCAGGTCCACTTCTTTTTTGGGGCATCCCATTCTGTGACTACAGCAGCCTCTGTTTAAGACCATATAACCATTTGCACTTATTATAATTGAAATTAGCCCTGATAAAGACACTTTTGCTGGGCATAGCACTACTGGACCCTGCCAGGTCCACTTCTTTTTTGGGGCATCCCATTCTGTGACTACAGCAGCCTCTGTTTAAGACCATATAACCATTTGCACTTATTATAATTGCAATTAGCCTGATAAAGACACTTTTGCTGGGCATAGCACTACTGGACCCTGCCAGGTGCACTTCTGTTGTGGCATCCCATTCTGTGACTACAGCAGCCTCTGTTTAAGACCATATAACCATTTGCACTTATTATAATTGAAATTAGCCCTGATAAAGACACTTTTGCTGGGCATAGCACTACTGGACCCTGCCAGGTCCACTTCTTTTTTGGGGCATCCCATTCTGTGACTACAGCAGCCTCTGTTTAAGACCATATAACCATTTGCACTTATTATAATTGAAATTAGCCCTGATAAAGACACTTTTGCTGGGCATAGCACTACTGGACCCTGCCAGGTCCACTTCTTTTTTGGGGCATCCCATTCTGTGACTACAGCAGCCTCTGTTTAAGACCATATAACCATTTGCACTTATTATAATTGAAATTAGGCCTGATAAAGACACTTTTGCTGGGCATAGCACTACTGGACCCTGCCAGGTCCACTTCTTTTTTGGGGCATCCCATTCTGTGACTACAGCAGCCTCTGTTTAAGACCATATAACCATTTGCACTTATTATAATTGAAATTAGGCCTGATAAAGACACTTTTGCTGGGCATAGCACTACTGGACCCTGCCAGGTCCACTTCTTTTTTGGGGCATCCCATTCTGTGACTACAGCAGCCTCTGTTTAAGACCATATAACCATTTGCACTTATTATAATTGCAATTAGCCTGATAAAGACACTTTTGCTGGGCATAGCACTACTGGACCCTGCCAGATACACTTCTGTTGTGGCATCCCATTCTGTGACTACAGCAGCCTCTGTTTAAGACCATATAACCATTTGCACTTATTATAATTGAAATTAGCCTGATAAAGACACTTTTGCTGGGCATAGCACTACTGGACCCTGCCAGGTGCACTTCTGTTGTGGCATCCCATTCTGTGACTACAGCAGCCTCTGTTTAAGACCATATAACCATTTGCACTTATTATAATTGAAATTAGCCCTGATAAAGACACTTTTGCTGGGCATAGCACTACTGGACCCTGCCAGGTCCACTTCTTTTTTGGGGCATCCCATTCTGTGACTACAGCAGCCTCTGTTTAAGACCATATAACCATTTGCACTTATTATAATTGAAATTAGCCCTGATAAAGACACTTTTGCTGGGCATAGCACTACTGGACCCTGCCAGGTCCACTTCTTTTTTGGGGCATCCCATTCTGTGACTACAGCAGCCTCTGTTTAAGACCATATAACCATTTGCACTTATTATAATTGAAATTAGCCCTGATAAAGACACTTTTGCTGGGCATAGCACTACTGGACCCTGCCAGGTCCACTTCTTTTTTGGGGCATCCCATTCTGTGACTACAGCAGCCTCTGTTTAAGACCATATAACCATTTGCACTTATTATAATTGAAATTAGCCCTGATAAAGACACTTTTGCTGGGCATAGCACTACTGGACCCTGCCAGGTCCACTTCTTTTTTGGGGCATCCCATTCTGTGACTACAGCAGCCTCTGTTTAAGACCATATAACCATTTGCACTTATTATAATTGAAATTAGCCCTGATAAAGACACTTTTGCTGGGCATAGCACTACTGGACCCTGCCAGGTCCACTTCTTTTTTGGGGCATCCCATTCTGTGACTACAGCAGCCTCTGTTTAAGACCATATAACCATTTGCACTTATTATAATTGAAATTAGCCCTGATAAAGACACTTTTGCTGGGCATAGCACTACTGGACCCTGCCAGGTCCACTTCTTTTTTGGGGCATCCCATTCTGTGACTACAGCAGCCTCTGTTTAAGACCATATAACCATTTGCACTTATTATAATTGAAATTAGGCCTGATAAAGACACTTTTGCTGGGCATAGCACTACTGGACCCTGCCAGGTGCACTTCTGTTGTGGGCATCCCATTCTGTGACTACAGCAGCTCTGTTTAAGACCATATAACCATTTGCACTTATTATAATTGAAATTAGCCTGATAAAGACACTTTTGCTGGGCATAGCACTACTGGACCCCTGCCAGGTCCACTTCTTTTTTGGGCATCCCATTCTGATGACTACAGCAGCCTCTGTTTAAGACCATATAACCATTTGCACTTATTATAATTGAAATTAGGCCTGATAAAAACACTTTTGCTGGGCATAGCACTACTGGACCCTGCCAGGTCCACTTCTTTTTTGGGGCATCCCATTCTGTGACTACAGCAGCCTCTGTTTAAGACCATATAACCATTTGCACTTATTATAATTGAAATTAGGCCTGATAAAGACACTTTTGCTGGGCATAGCACTACTGGACCCTGCCAGATTCACTTCTTTTTTGGGGCATCCCATTCTGTGACTACAGCAGCCTCTGTTTAAGACCATATAACCATTTGCACTTATTATAATTGAAATTAGCCCTGATAAAGACACTTTTGCTGGGCATAGCACTACTGGACCCTGCCAGGTCCACTTCTTTTTTGGGGCATCCCATTCTGTGACTACAGCAGCCTCTGTTTAAGACCATATAACCATTTGCACTTATTATAATTGAAATTAGGCCTGATAAAGACACTTTTGCTGGGCATAGCACTACTGGACCCTGCCAGGTGCACTTCTGTTGTGGCATCCCATTCTGTGACTACAGCAGCCTCTGTTTAAGACCATATAACCATTTGCACTTATTATAATTGAAATTAGACCTGATAAAGACACTTTTGCTGGGCATAGCACTACTGGACCCTGCCAGGTCCACTTCTTTTTTGGGGCATCCCATTCTGTGACTACAGCAGCCTCTGTTTAAGACCATATAACCATTTGCACTTATTATAATTGAAATAAGGCCTGATAAAGACACTTTTGCTGGGCATAGCACTACTGGACCCTGCCAGGTCCACTTCTTTTTTGGGGCATCCCATTCTGTGACTACAGCAGCCTCTGTTTAAGACCATATAACCATTTGCACTTATTATAATTGAAATTAGGCCTGATAAAGACACTTTTGCTGGGCATAGCACTACTGGACCCTGCCAGGTCCACTTCTTTTTGGGGCATCCCATTCTGTGACTACAGCAGCCTCTGTTTAAGACCATATAACCATTTGCACTTATTATAATTGAAATTAGCCCTGATAAAGACACTTTTGCTGGGCATAGCACTACTGGACCCTGCCAGGTCCACTTCTTTTTTGGGGCATCCCATTCTGTGACTACAGCAGCCTCTGTTTAAGACCATATAACCATTTGCACTTATTATAATTGAAATTAGCCCTGATAAAGACACTTTTGCTGGGCATAGCACTACTGGACCCTGCCAGGTCCACTTCTTTTTTGGGCATCCCATTCTGTGACTACAGCAGCCTCTGTTTAAGACCATATAACCATTTGCACTTATTATAATTGAAATTAGCCCTGATAAAGACACTTTTGCTGGGCATAGCACTACTGGACCCTGCCAGGTGCACTTCTGTTTGTGGCATCCCATTCTGTGACTACAGCAGCCTCTGTTTAAGACCATATAACCATTTGCACTTATTATAATTGAAATTAGGCCTGATAAAGACACTTTTGCTGGGCATAGCACTACTGGACCCTGCCAGGTCCACTTCTTTTTTGGGGCATCCCATTCTGTGACTACAGCAGCCTCTGTTTAAGACCATATAACCATTTGCACTTATTATAATTGAAATTAGGCCTGATAAAGACACTTTTGCTGGGCATAGCACTACTGGACCCTGCCAGGTCCACTTCTTTTTTGGGGCATCCCATTCTGTGACTACAGCAGCCTCTGTTTAAGACCATATAACCATTTGCACTTATTATAATTGAAATTAGCCCTGATAAAGACACTTTTGCTGGGCATAGCACTACTGGACCCTGCCAGGTCCACTTCTTTTTTGGGCATCCCATTCTGTGACTACAGCAGCCTCTGTTTAAGACCATATAACCATTTGCACTTATTATAATTGAAATTAGCCCTGATAAAGACACTTTTGCTGGGCATAGCACTACTGGACCCTGCCAGGTCCACTTCTTTTTTGGGGCATCCCATTCTGTGACTACAGCAGCCTCTGTTTAAGACCATATAACCATTTGCACTTATTATAATTGAAATTAGGCCTGATAAAGACACTTTTGCTGGGCATAGCACTACTGGACCCTGCCAGGTCCACTTCTTTTTTGGGGCATCCCATTCTGTGACTACAGCAGCCTCTGTTTAAGACCATATAACCATTTGCACTTATTATAATTGAAATTAGCCCTGATAAAGACACTTTTGCTGGGCATAGCACTACTGGACCCTGCCAGGTCCACTTCTTTTTTGGGGCATCCCATTCTGTGACTACAGCAGCCTCTGTTTAAGACCATATAACCATTTGCACTTATTATAATTGAAATTAGGCCTGATAAAGACACTTTTGCTGGGCATAGCACTACTGGACCCTGCCAGGTGCACTTCTGTTGTGGCATCCCATTCTGTGACTACAGCAGCCTCTGTTTAAGACCATATAACCATTTGCACTTATTATAATTGAAATTAGCCCTGATAAAGACACTTTTGCTGGGCATAGCACTACTGGACCCTGCCAGGTCCACTTCTTTTTTGGGGCATCCCATTCTGTGACTACAGCAGCCTCTGTTTAAGACCATATAACCATTTGCACTTATTATAATTGAAATTAGGCCTGATAAAGACACTTTTGCTGGGCATAGCACTACTGGACCCTGCCAGGTCCACTTCTTTTTTGGGGCATCCCATTCTGTGACTACAGCAGCCTCTGTTTAAGACCATATAACCATTTGCACTTATTATAATTGAAATTAGGCCTGATAAAGACACTTTTGCTGGGCATAGCACTACTGGACCCTGCCAGGTCCACTTCTTTTTTGGGGCATCCCATTCTGTGACTACAGCAGCCTCTGTTTAAGACCATATAACCATTTGCACTTATTATAATTGAAATTAGCCCTGATAAAGACACTTTTGCTGGGCATAGCACTACTGGACCCTGCCAGGTCCACTTCTTTTTTGGGGCATCCCATTCTGTGACTACAGCAGCCTCTGTTTAAGACCATATAACCATTTGCACTTATTATAATTGCAATTAGCCTGATAAAGACACTTTTGCTGGGCATAGCACTACTGGACCCTGCCAGGTGCACTTCTGTTGTGGCATCCCATTCTGTGACTACAGCAGCCTCTGTTTAAGACCATATAACCATTTGCACTTATTATAATTGAAATTAGCCCTGATAAAGACACTTTTGCTGGGCATAGCACTACTGGACCCTGCCAGGTCCACTTCTTTTTTGGGGCATCCCATTCTGTGACTACAGCAGCCTCTGTTTAAGACCATATAACCATTTGCACTTATTATAATTGAAATTAGCCCTGATAAAGACACTTTTGCTGGGCATAGCACTACTGGACCCTGCCAGGTCCACTTCTTTTTGGGGCATCCCATTCTGTGACTACAGCAGCCTCTGTTTAAGACCATATAACCATTTGCACTTATTATAATTGAAATTAGGCCTGATAAAGACACTTTTGCTGGGCATAGCACTACTGGACCCTGCCAGGTCCACTTCTTTTTTGGGGCATCCCATTCTGTGACTACAGCAGCCTCTGTTTAAGACCATATAACCATTTGCACTTATTATAATTGAAATTAGCCTGATAAAGACACTTTTGCTGGGCATAGCACTACTGGACCCTGCCAGGTCCACTTCTTTTTTGGGGCATCCCATTCTGTGACTACAGCAGCCTCTGTTTAAGACCATATAACCATTTGCACTTATTATAATTGAAATTAGCCTGATAAAGACACTTTTGCTGGGCATAGCACTACTGGACCCTGCCAGGTGCACTTCTTTTTGGGGCATCCCATTCTGTGACTACAGCAGCCTCTGTTTAAGACCATATAACCATTTGCACTTATTATAATTGAAATTAGCCCTGATAAAGACACTTTTGCTGGGCATAGCACTACTGGACCCTGCCAGGTGCACTTCTGTTGTGGCATCCCATTCTGTGACTACAGCAGCCTCTGTTTAAGACCATATAACCATTTGCACTTATTATAATTGAAATTAGCCCTGATAAAGACACTTTTGCTGGGCATAGCACTACTGGACCCTGCCAGGTCCACTTCTTTTTTGGGGCATCCCATTCTGTGACTACAGCAGCCTCTGTTTAAGACCATATAACCATTTGCACTTATTATAATTGAAATTAGCCCTGATAAAGACACTTTTGCTGGGCATAGCACTACTGGACCCTGCCAGGTCCACTTCTTTTTTGGGGCATCCCATTCTGTGACTACAGCAGCCTCTGTTTAAGACCATATAACCATTTGCACTTATTATAATTGAAATTAGCCCTGATAAAGACACTTTTGCTGGGCATAGCACTACTGGACCCTGCCAGGTCCACTTCTTTTTTGGGGCATCCCATTCTGTGACTACAGCAGCCTCTGTTTAAGACCATATAACCATTTGCACTTATTATAATTGAAATTAGCCCTGATAAAGACACTTTTGCTGGGCATAGCACTACTGGACCCTGCCAGGTCCACTTCTTTTTTGGGGCATCCCATTCTGTGACTACAGCAGCCTCTGTTTAAGACCATATAACCATTTGCACTTATTATAATTGAAATTAGCCCTGATAAAGACACTTTTGCTGGGCATAGCACTACTGGACCCTGCCAGGTCACTTCTTTTTTGGGGCATCCCATTCTGTGACTACAGCAGCCTCTGTTTAAGACCATATAACCATTTGCACTTATTATAATTGAAATTAGCCCTGATAAAGACACTTTTGCTGGGCATAGCACTACTGGACCCTGCCAGGTCCACTTCTTTTTGGGGCATCCCATTCTGTGACTACAGCAGCCTCTGTTTAAGACCATATAACCATTTGCACTTATTATAATTGAAATTAGCCTGATAAAGACACTTTTGCTGGGCATAGCACTACTGGACCCTGCCAGGTGCACTTCTGTTGTGGCATCCCATTCTGTGACTACAGCAGCCTCTGTTTAAGACCATATAACCATTTGCACTTATTATAATTGAAATTAGCCCTGATAAAGACACTTTTGCTGGGCATAGCACTACTGGACCCTGCCAGGTCCACTTCTTTTTTGGGGCATCCCATTCTGTGACTACAGCAGCCTCTGTTTAAGACCATATAACCATTTGCACTTATTATAATTGAAATTAGGCCTGATAAAGACACTTTTGCTGGGCATAGCACTACTGGACCCTGCCAGGTCCACTTCTTTTTTGGGGCATCCCATTCTGTGACTACAGCAGCCTCTGTTTAAGACCATATAACCATTTGCACTTATTATAATTGAAATTAGCCTGATAAAGACACTTTTGCTGGGCATAGCACTACTGGACCCTGCCAGGTCACTTCTTTTTTGGGGCATCCCATTCTGTGACTACAGCAGCCTCTGTTTAAGACCATATAACCATTTGCACTTATTATAATTGAAATTAGCCCTGATAAAGACACTTTTGCTGGGCATAGCACTACTGGACCCTGCCAGGTCCACTTCTTTTTTGGGGCATCCCATTCTGTGACTACAGCAGCCTCTGTTTAAGACCATATAACCATTTGCACTTATTATAATTGAAATTAGCCTGATAAAGACACTTTTGCTGGGCATAGCACTACTGGACCCTGCCAGGTGCACTTCTGTTGTGGGCATCCCATTCTGTGACTACAGCAGCCTCTGTTTAAGACCATATAACCATTTGCACTTATTATAATTGAAATTAGCCCTGATAAAGACACTTTTGCTGGGCATAGCACTACTGGACCCTGCCAGGTCCACTTCTTTTTTGGGGCATCCCATTCTGTGACTACAGCAGCCTCTGTTTAAGACCATATAACCATTTGCACTTATTATAATTGAAATTAGCCCTGATAAAGACACTTTTGCTGGGCATAGCACTACTGGACCCTGCCAGGTCCACTTCTTTTTTGGGGCATCCCATTCTGTGACTACAGCAGCCTCTGTTTAAGACCATATAACCATTTGCACTTATTATAATTGAAATTAGCCTGATAAAGACACTTTTGCTGGGCATAGCACTACTGGACCCTGCCAGGTCCACTTCTTTTTTGGGGCATCCCATTCTGTGACTACAGCAGCCTCTGTTTAAGACCATATAACCATTTGCACTTATTATAATTGAAATTAGCCCTGATAAAGACACTTTTGCTGGGCATAGCACTACTGGACCCTGCCAGGTCCACTTCTTTTTTGGGGCATCCCATTCTGTGACTACAGCAGCCTCTGTTTAAGACCATATAACCATTTGCACTTATTATAATTGAAATTAGCCTGATAAAGACACTTTTGCTGGGCATAGCACTACTGGACCCTGCCAGGTCCACTTCTTTTTTGGGGCATCCCATTCTGTGACTACAGCAGCCTCTGTTTAAGACCATATAACCATTTGCACTTATTATAATTGAAATTAGCCCTGATAAAGACACTTTTGCTGGGCATAGCACTACTGGACCCTGCCAGGTCCACTTCTTTTTTGGGGCATCCCATTCTGTGACTACAGCAGCCTCTGTTTAAGACCATATAACCATTTGCACTTATTATAATTGAAATTAGGCCTGATAAAGACACTTTTGCTGGGCATAGCACTACTGGACCCTGCCAGGTGCACTTCTGTTGTGGCATCCCATTCTGTGACTACAGCAGCCTCTGTTTAAGACCATATAACCATTTGCACTTATTATAATTGAAATTAGCCCTGATAAAGACACTTTTGCTGGGCATAGCACTACTGGACCCTGCCAGGTCCACTTCTTTTTTGGGGCATCCCATTCTGTGACTACAGCAGCCTCTGTTTAAGACCATATAACCATTTGCACTTATTATAATTGAAATTAGCCCTGATAAAGACACTTTTGCTGGGCATAGCACTACTGGACCCTGCCAGGTCCACTTCTTTTTTGGGGCATCCCATTCTGTGACTACAGCAGCCTCTGTTTAAGACCATATAACCATTTGCACTTATTATAATTGAAATTAGGCCTGATAAAGACACTTTTGCTGGGCATAGCACTACTGGACCCTGCCAGGTCCACTTCTTTTTTGGGGCATCCCATTCTGTGACTACAGCAGCCTCTGTTTAAGACCATATAACCATTTGCACTTATTATAATTGAAATTAGCCTGATAAAGACACTTTTGCTGGGCATAGCACTACTGGACCCTGCCAGGTCCACTTCTTTTTTGGGGCATCCCATTCTGTGACTACAGCAGCCTCTGTTTAAGACCATATAACCATTTGCACTTATTATAATTGAAATTAGCCTGATAAAGACACTTTTGCTGGGCATAGCACTACTGGACCCTGCCAGGTGCACTTCTGTTGTGGCATCCCATTCTGTGACTACAGCAGCCTCTGTTTAAGACCATATAACCATTTGCACTTATTATAATTGAAATTAGCCTGATAAAGACACTTTTGCTGGGCATAGCACTACTGGACCCTGCCAGGTCCACTTCTTTTTGGGGCATCCCATTCTGTGACTACAGCAGCCTCTGTTTAAGACCATATAACCATTTGCACTTATTATAATTGAAATTAGCCCTGATAAAGACACTTTTGCTGGGCATAGCACTACTGGACCCTGCCAGGTCCACTTCTTTTTTGGGGCATCCCATTCTGTGACTACAGCAGCCTCTGTTTAAGACCATATAACCATTTGCACTTATTATAATTGAAATTAGGCCTGATAAAGACACTTTTGCTGGGCATAGCACTACTGGACCCTGCCAGGTCCACTTCTTTTTTGGGGCATCCCATTCTGTGACTACAGCAGCCTCTGTTTAAGACCATATAACCATTTGCACTTATTATAATTGAAATTAGGCCTGATAAAGACACTTTTGCTGGGCATAGCACTACTGGACCCTGCCAGGTCCACTTCTTTTTTGGGGCATCCCATTCTGTGACTACAGCAGCCTCTGTTTAAGACCATATAACCATTTGCACTTATTATAATTGCAATTAGCCTGATAAAGACACTTTTGCTGGGCATAGCACTACTGGACTCTGCCAGGTGCACTTCTGTTGTGGCATCCCATTCTGTGACTACAGCAGCCTCTGTTTAAGACCATATAACCATTTGCACTTATTATAATTGAAATTAGCCTGATAAAGACACTTTTGCTGGGCATAGCACTACTGGACCCTGCCAGGTGCACTTCTGTTGTGGCATCCCATTCTGTGACTACAGCAGCCTCTGTTTAAGACCATATAACCATTTGCACTTATTATAATTGAAATTAGCCCTGATAAAGACACTTTTGCTGGGCATAGCACTACTGGACCCTGCCAGGTCCACTTCTTTTTTGGGGCATCCCATTCTGTGACTACAACAGCCTCTGTTTAAGACCATATAACCATTTGCACTTATTATAATTGAAATTAGCCCTGATAAAGACACTTTTGCTGGGCATAGCACTACTGGACCCTGCCAGGTCCACTTCTTTTTTGGGGCATCCCATTCTGTGACTACAGCAGCCTCTGTTTAAGACCATATAACCATTTGCACTTATTATAATTGAAATTAGCCCTGATAAAGACACTTTTGCTGGGCATAGCACTACTGGACCCTGCCAGGTCCACTTCTTTTTTGGGGCATCCCATTCTGTGACTACAGCAGCCTCTGTTTAAGACCATATAACCATTTGCACTTATTATAATTGAAATTAGCCTGATAAAGACACTTTTGCTGGGCATAGCACTACTGGACCCTGCCAGGTCCACTTCTTTTTTGGGGCATCCCATTCTGTGACTACAGCAGCCTCTGTTTAAGACCATATAACCATTTGCACTTATTATAATTGAAATTAGCCTGATAAAGACACTTTTGCTGGGCATAGCACTACTGGACCCTGCCAGGTCCACTTCTTTTTTGGGGCATCCCATTCTGTGACTACAGCAGCCTCTGTTTAAGACCATATAACCATTTGCACTTATTATAATTGAAATTAGCCTGATAAAGACACTTTTGCTGGGCATAGCACTACTGGACCCTGCCAGGTCCACTTCTTTTTTGGGGCATCCCATTCTGTGACTACAGCAGCCTCTGTTTAAGACCATATAACCATTTGCACTTATTATAATTGAAATTAGGCCTGATAAAGACACTTTTGCTGGGCATAGCACTACTGGACCCTGCCAGGTCCACTTCTTTTTTGGGGCATCCCATTCTGTGACTACAGCAGCCTCTGTTTAAGACCATATAACCACTTGCACTTACTATAATTGAAATTAGGCCTGATAAAGACACTTTTGCTGGGCATAGCACTACTGGACCCTGCCAGGTCCACTTCTTTTTTGGGGCATCCCATTCTGTGACTACAGCAGCCTCTGTTTAAGACCATATAACCACTTGCACTTACTATAATTGAAATTAGGCCTGATAAAGACACTTTTGCTGGGCATAGCACTACTGGACCCTGCCAGGTCCACTTCTTTTTTGGGGCATCCCATTCTGTGACTACAGCAGCCTCTGTTTAAGACCATATAACCATTTGCACTTATTATAATTGAAATTAGCCTGATAAAGACACTTTTGCTGGGCATAGCACTACTGGACCCTGCCAGGTCCACTTCTTTTTGGGGCATCCCATTCTGTGACTACAGCAGCCTCTGTTTAAGACCATATAACCATTTGCACTTATTATAATTGAAATTAGCCTGATAAAGACACTTTTGCTGGGCATAGCACTACTGGACCCTGCCAGGTGCACTTCTGTTGTGGCATCCCATTCTGTGACTACAGCAGCCTCTGTTTAAGACCATATAACCATTTGCACTTATTATAATTGAAATTAGCCTGATAAAGACACTTTTGCTGGGCATAGCACTACTGGACCCTGCCAGGTGCACTTCTGTTGTGGGGCATCCCATTCTGTGACTACAGCAGCCTCTGTTTAAGACCATATAACCATTTGCACTTATTATAATTGAAATTAGCCCTGATAAAGACACTTTTGCTGGGCATAGCACTACTGGACCCTGCCAGGTCCACTTCTTTTTTGGGGCATCCCATTCTGTGACTACAGCAGCCTCTGTTTAAGACCATATAACCATTTGCACTTATTATAATTGAAATTAGCCCTGATAAAGACACTTTTGCTGGGCATAGCACTACTGGACCCTGCCAGGTCCACTTCTTTTTTGGGGCATCCCATTCTGTGACTACAGCAGCCTCTGTTTAAGACCATATAACCATTTGCACTTATTATAATTGAAATTAGCCCTGATAAAGACACTTTTGCTGGGCATAGCACTACTGGACCCTGCCAGGTCCACTTCTTTTTTGGGGCATCCCATTCTGTGACTACAGCAGCCTCTGTTTAAGACCATATAACCATTTGCACTTATTATAATTGAAATTAGGCCTGATAAAGACACTTTTGCTGGGCATAGCACTACTGGACCCTGCCAGGTCCACTTCTTTTTGGGGCATCCCATTCTGTGACTACAGCAGCCTCTGTTTAAGACCATATAACCATTTGCACTTATTATAATTGAAATTAGCCTGATAAAGACACTTTTGCTGGGCATAGCACTACTGGACCCTGCCAGGTCCACTTCTTTTTGGGGCATCCCATTCTGTGACTACAGCAGCCTCTGTTTAAGACCATATAACCATTTGCACTTATTATAATTGCAATTAGCCTGATAAAGACACTTTTGCTGGGCATAGCACTACTGGACCCTGCCAGGTGCACTTCTGTTTGGGCATCCCATTCTGTGACTACAGCAGCCTCTGTTTAAGACCATATAACCATTTGCACTTATTATAATTGAAATTAGCCCTGATAAAGACACTTTTGCTGGGCATAGCACTACTGGACCCTGCCAGGTGCACTTCTGTTGTGGCATCCCATTCTGTGACTACAGCAGCCTCTGTTTAAGACCATATAACCATTTGCACTTATTATAATTGAAATTAGCCCTGATAAAGACACTTTTGCTGGGCATAGCACTACTGGACCCTGCCAGGTCCACTTCTTTTTTGGGGCATCCCATTCTGTGACTACAACAGCCTCTGTTTAAGACCATATAACCATTTGCACTTATTATAATTGAAATTAGCCCTGATAAAGACACTTTTGCTGGGCATAGCACTACTGGACCCTGCCAGGTCCACTTCTTTTTGGGGCATCCCATTCTGTGACTACAGCAGCCTCTGTTTAAGACCATATAACCATTTGCACTTATTATAATTGAAATTAGCCCTGATAAAGACACTTTTGCTGGGCATAGCACTACTGGACCCTGCCAGGTCCACTTCTTTTTGGGGCATCCCTTTCTGTGACTACAGCAGCCTCTTTTTAAGACCATATAACCATTTGCACTTATTATAATTGAAATTAGCCCTGATAAAGACACTTTTGCTGGGCATAGCACTACTGGACCA